>JBAMBP010001492.1:0-27469 GCA_037044515.1 Phortica magna
TGTTATACATCTACTTAAACTCTAAATTCTCGTATTGCTAGTTTAAAGGCCAGGGCATAGCGAACAAACCGCGTCTTACATGAAATCAATACCACACACCAGTCGATACAAACATAACCGTCCTAAGGCGTTTCATAAAACGAATTTCGAAAGAGTGCCCCGGGACCGGTTACAATATACTTATTTTTAATTAACTATTAAATAGACAGAAATACAAATACTAATCATTAATGTTATGCTAGTTGGTTAAAATTAGTTGTTTAAAATACTTATTACAGCCAAAAATAAATTTAGCTCAAAGATCACTGGTTGAGAAACTTCAATTGAAAATTCAAAATAATTGATACACATTAAATAATTAATGTTACAACAAACCAACGTGTCAAATAACGACGTTGTAAAATACCGCAATACAATACTAAAAAAATAGGTATCCGCCAGCTCAGCTACTAACACCCTCTTTCGTAAAAAATCGATGAGTAATCGGTCACTAACTTTTCTGGTGCACAAAATTCTTCACAGACTCGCCATGCTATTAAATTACTTAACAATGTAGCAAAACAGCATTTAAAATAATTAAATAATTCAATATTCACCTTTTTTTTAAATTTAGATATTTTCCAGACGAGTTGGTAGAATGCAAAGCGCTACCTAATGTAGGTTATTATCAAAAGAGGGCGCTGCAATTTTGACCGCTAAAATTTAAATTTTAGGATTTGTACCGCAATACATTCATTAATGCAATATAAGGCGTTTATTCATAAGTGCAAATTGCATCGCAACAAAACAGCATCATGTTCAAAAATATAAAACGGCCACACGCAAAGCTTGCGCAAGATTCCAGTGAAAGTAAAATGTTTATGTATACTTTACGTACAAGCTGCATGTTTTAAATAGTCCATGCTTAAAATGGCCATGAGCTTGCGAGGAAAAAGGTCCAGGCCACGCAAAAAATACCAGCATGGCACCGATCTCATGACCAACAAGTGAAAAACCCAATTCAAGTGTTGTGTCTCGACCGCTCTTGTCGTTGTACTTGACTCAAACCGTTTCAATAACTCAGTAACTGTTATAAAGTCCAACTAAAAAACTTTATCCGTCCTAAAAATCTTTGGATATTGTACTATTTTAAGTTTTCGTTTTACAAAGCCACACATAAAGCAATTTGATGTTGGGACAAGGGTGGTAGGGTCATTTTTATTGCAAGCACATGACCATTTTGACTCAAAATGAGCACTCGTCATTGTTTGGCCGTTATGTCGATGAAACACTGTCGGCATTAAATGCTCAATAAACGCAGCAACTTTGCACTAATTTTCATTTATTTGAATTGCGAACAAATGAAACTTCACTTTGAGAGTTTCATTTACTTGGAATTAAACTTCGTAAGGATTCATTCATAATGCAATTGCACGTATAGTATCAATCTGCATTTGTAAATTAGCCAGAAATTTTGAGCGCAATATGATGTAAATAAATTTGACATTTATGAATGATTTTATTCCGTGCCATAAATCTCATAATGTATGATGAAAATTAAATGTATATTTTGTTAAACAATTATTCTAGATGAGTTAACATCAGTTAAAACAAACAAAATATTAGGAAGGTTATCTTATAATTTTGATTATTATAAAAGTTTGCATATTCATAAACACGATGCTTTTTATTTGTTATTTGGTGTTTCGCTTTACAAGATTTATAAAGACTTTTTCCTAAATTTGTTCGCATAAAGCGATATGTGTAATTTCAAATATGTAAATTGTCAAGTCGTGAAAAAAACTTATGCCGTGTTATATAATTTGTACGCCATTTTTTTTCTGCCATATATATTAGAATATTTCGTTAACTTACCACATAGATTGTTCAATAACTCCGCCAGAAGAATCCAAGTCCGGTATATAGCCTGGATTCACGAAGCCTTCCAGGGACTTCTGGTGAGCAAATTCGCGTGCCCGCAGATGTATTGCTGGCACCTTCATCACTTCTTGCAACATTTTCAAGGACAATTTGTTGAGTTACGAGTATATATTTTTGTACAGTTATTTGAGACTTTCCATTCAAAAACCGATCGCGACGCGTAACGAATATTGACTAAATCACAGTTACTCACGCAGCTTCGTACATTTTGCTCGGCTATAGCACATTTAATTGAATTTGTTTGTATCGATCAATGCTTAAGCATTACTAATTTAGACGAAATCATTGGGGCGTATAATCAGACAATTAAAAACGACACAATTCCAATCGACGGTTAGCCAAACATTATCGCTGAGCATTTGCAGCCAGCGACTATTATCGAGATCTATTAGCCAATTGAATGCAAACGACGACCATGTGGGGTGTGTATGGCACTGCGTCTGCAACTGCGTCGGCGTCGGCGTCAACGTCAACGTCGGCGTTGTCGTTTGCAGCTTGATGACAACATTTCAGCTTCACTATTATATTCGTGTTATCCGCGCGGCGTTCGTTCTATTAGCACATATCTTTTTGTTTAAACAAGAAACAAATTTTTGACTGATTTTCTGACAAAATATTAGAAGTAATCTTGTATAAATATATATATCGTATTGAAATTGCCGGAGCTAATCTTCAGTTAACTCTTTCGTGCAACAGCCACGACGCGTTTGTCATCAAATTGATCATTGCAATTGCGATTAGTTAAAATTTCTAAGAAATTGAGTAACTTACATACATGTGTCGTACATATATGTTATCACCGTGAATGATGCATTTTATTTATTAGTCAAGCTCATTGAATAAATTGAGAGCTGTAAAAATCGTGAAGCTTTTCGCAATAAATAAAAAGCAATAAAAGGAATTTTACTTATTTTCAATTGTGTACAGTGAAATTTCCAATAAACGAATACCCATGATAACGGTATTTGCGTCTGCGGAACAAGTGTTATTCTCTATATAAGTGTTTTTCAATCTTTTAAGGGTTAAGCAATTCTGGCGACCGCTTGGATCCCCGGCCATAGACAGGCTGCAATCAAAGTATAAAATCTTGCATTTCCATTGAGTCCACAGATTGAAAAACAACGCCTTATGTATTGAATCTTTGATCAGCATGCCACAAAGAAGAAGTTCTAAGTTGACTCGGATTTGAACAACAACTTTCTTAAAATAATTGTAACGGGACTTAAGTAGAAATTTTAAATGGACCGCCGAATTTGACATTCTATAAAAATAACTTTTCTGTTGAGTCATTTGACCAACTTAAATTACGAATGAAACAAAAATGTTGAATTCGCATTTTAAATAAATTATGTTACAACAAATCTTCACAAAATTTATACAAAATGTTCTTCAATTTATACGTACATATATGACACATGAAATCCGATAGGCCCAAGCGACAACAACAAGGAAGTCAATATTAAATCTTATTCTTGCAAGCATTATCAAAACATGTCTAAGATTGACTACCAATTGGAATATTTTAGAAACAAAGTTTGTGAATCCACGCCCATCTTGTAGCAGTGATATAGCATTCTAAGGCTTTACTATATAGGGGCGGTTCACTATAGTCAAACTAAAATTAAGCGGAATTGTATGGTTTTTATATAGACATTACATATTATTAATTATACATTTATTAATTTGATATATAAATTAGCAAACTTTAAGCGTTAAGCGCGTTAAATTTAATTGGCGTTTTGGTGATTATTTATTTATTATTTTTTTAATCATTTTTTTTTTTAATGTTAATATAGTATTACCTCGTTTAACACGAATTCGCTTATGCATTTAGTTTAATATAATAAATTTTGGGTTTTCTCAAAAGCAATAAATGACGAAACAAAAAACATTATGGAAAAGAAGACGAACTGATATTTTTGAAAATCCAAAAACATATGTATTGAATGTTAAGCTCTTCCAACGTGTTTCTAGAGCAACTAATTACGCCATTGAGGGAAGACTGTTTACAAACTCAAATCTTATCTTTAAGGCTATCAAGAGTATAAATTAAGGAATTAACATGTCAAAATCAGTTAAAGAATTTCAAATAACACCTCCGAATTCTTTACAAGTAAACTAATTGAAATAAATTGTTTTTTTTACTTAAACATTCTTTAAAAATAATTATAGTCTTTACAACATATTAAACTTATTTTGAATAAATGACTTTAAAAAAGGAAAAACGAATTTAATATGAAACTCCGCCCTCAACTGCACTGCGCATGCCTTCCAAAGGCGGCGCTTCAAATGTTGAGATACATTGTTGCCAAAGTCAACATCCTTTATATCCGTGTATTTCGGCAAAGGATGCCGAATGATGAACTTGTAGTATTCCTTTAGACAGTGGCAAATTTGGTTGTGTGTCTGTGTTTGTGCGGATTATTTATAAAAAGTTTTTGTTGTTTATTATTTAAAAGTCTAAATTAACACTAATTTCACAAAATCGATTTTAAATAATTTTTTCGTGGACAAAACACTAAATAAGTAATTAAAACTTCTTACAATAAATAAACATCGTGGGAGAATATTAAGCAACTGATCATGTCACTCAACTTGGGTTTTCTTTCAGTGGCGTAACTATGTCATCTGGGGCCCCTGGCAGATTAATCAGGGCCCGTCGTGTTTTGCTTTTAGAGATCACTTGAATTTAGCACATCAGTATAAATATTGAGTGCGTTTTGAGTTACTTTTACGAATTGTAAAATCTTAAGAGCTCATTAAATGTTCTGAAATTTAAATTTATGAAATTCTGTTTTAATCAAACGAGCATAAACGTGTATCAACTTATCATTTTGTCCTGGCAGAGAAAATTTCCTATATATGTTTCGTTGTGTTGGTATGCATTTTTATCAAATTTACCTCTTGAATTGGGGGCCCCTTGAGCCGGGGCTAGTGGCATTTTGGGCACTCTGTCACCCTATTGTTACGCCACTGTTTTCTCTTTTTAAATAGGTGATTTCAGTACGAATTTCTCATGTCTGAGTCCAAGAAAAAACGTACTCAACTTGAAATAAAACTCGTTGAAAAATTCACGATCACAAATTAAAAGCTTTTGCTCCAATGTCCAAAACTGCTCAAATACGATTTTATTATTATACGTGGTCAAGTGTTTGCACCCTACTGACACATGTTAATGCAAAAGGGCATATTAGTGCTATGTGTTGTACTATTAGACATTAGAAAAAAAATATATAATTAATTACATACAACTTAGAAATAGTATGTCAACAACACTTTATCTTTTGAAAAGTCATTTGTATGTCATTGCATTATATAATTGCACAGGTGCTGCTTCTGCATCTGCTTGATCAAAGTGTGTAGTGTATTCAACCTCGACGTGAGAGACTACAACATGTTAGAATAGTATCTTTTTTCTTCTTTTTGTTTTTAAGCTTTTTGTTGTCTTTCGTTCCTTCGCTCGGTCAGCGCTGTTGTTGGCTTGTTATTATACCCTGTACCAACTGTACCAGGGTATATTGTGTTTGTTTGGCCGAAATGTATGTAACGCATAGAAGGAGGGGAGGGGGACCCCATAAAGTATATATATTCTTGATCAGGACGACAAAACAAATTGATTAAGCGATGTCCGTCTGTCTGTCCGTCCGTCCGTCCGTCCTCACCAATGGTTCTCGGAAACTATAAAAGATAGAGACTTGAGATTTGGAGGATAGACTCGTGATGCTCGGCAGCAGATCAAGTTTGAACGGTTTTGAGCCGCGCCCACTCCTTCCCGCCCAGCCAGCTACGCCCACTTTTTGAAAAGGCTATAACTTGAGCAACAGAAACGCTAGAACTATGAAAGTTGGTATATAGACTAAGTATTTTATTTTTTATAAAACTGCACACTACAATTTCCCCCCCTCCACTTCATTACCCCTCAAAAAGTGTTTTATTGTTAATTACTATATCTTCAAAACCATGAAAGGTATGGACCTGAAATTTGGTGTGTACACTCAGTAAATACATATCCTTAAGACTGCAATATCCCTCTGTATTTACGACTACCCCTCAAAGATCAAAAAACTTACATTTTTCGTAAATTTCACTTTTTTTTATATATATATATCTCCACAACTCTAATAGATACGAAACTAAAAACGTTGTATGCAGACTTAAGAAATGTATGTCTTTAAAACTCGAATTTTTCAAAAATTCCTCACTTTTGACTGATTTTTTGATACTTGGAACACCATTTAAATGGGTGAGGGTATGAGCAGGGTATTTTATGGTTGAGTATACTCAACTATATCGCCCTTACTTAGTCTCCTACGGCATGTGAGCGAGCTTTCTTCATACACGCTCGATCGTTTCTCAGTCTCTCAGAGAGGAATGTGTCATGACGCGCTGACACGGAATGACACGCTTGAGCAAAATTGACTTGTCGCATGTCACGCTGCGTGCCCTGGGCGATTTTCCCGTTCCTCCAATGCTAAGTAGTTTTGTCCTCTCTTCCCTTCACCGCTGTGTGGACACTTTTGCGTCAAAGACGCCGGTTTTGGCTCACTTGTGTTTCAAAAATTGAAATTGCGCTTCGAAAAAGTCTGTTGGAATTTTTCGAAGCGCATGGTGTGTTGTTTCTCATTACTTTTCATTACTTTACTATACGTTTTGTGACATAGTGAAATTACATTTTCACAGTCGATTTTTAACCGTTGATCGGAGTGGTTTAGTCTGGTCGTTCAAACTTGTTGTTGTTCGTTTTAATAAAAAAAACGCGCGCTGCTCTCTCTAAAATTGTTGTGTGCAATATACATACATATATATACGTAAACGTATATACTTTAAGTAAAACCAAAAAAAGTTTAACAAAAGGTATTATTGCTATTGTGTGCTTTTAATTTATGCAGACTTATACATTCTTTCTAAAAGTATTGCTTCGAGTTCATTAACAAATTTAATTTGTATTTGTTGTTTTACTCGTTGCCGTTGTCATTGACACATCATCATCATCACAAGCAACGGCGGGTGAGAGTATGAGAGCGTAACAAGTGCAAAGAAGTTCTGGTGAGAGTCTAGAATTGTAAAGAAAGAAAGAAACAAAAAATGAAACGAACTCGTTGTTGCTTATCGCACGGCCAGTTTTATTTGTTGCTCTTTTTAATATTACTGCCGCTGTGCTGTTGTTGTTGTGCACTTTCTCAGTTGAGACATTTTTTTCTTTCATTTTTATTTTTTTACGCTATGCCGGGTCGGCCAGAGCACAACTAACAAACTAATACATCTGTACATACATAAGCTGATAATATATCATATGAGTACACTTGATTTTCGTTTGATTTAGCTCTCTCATCCGGTTGAAAACGTATTTGGTTGTGTATTTTGTAATGACGTGTTGAAAACGAACACTTTGACCGCTGCCTAATTAACACATTCACGTAAATTAGCAAATCACAACAACAAAAATCACCACGAAGATCAACTCAAATTCAATTGCAACTCTATTGAAGTTGCATCTTGTTTTTCTTACTGAAACTGGGTCTCGATTTCAAGCTTCAAGCTCTAAAATTATACACATACACATACATATTGTAAACAACGAAATCGAGTAAAAGAAGCAGAAGCCTAGTTGGCTATAACGGTATAAAACGCGTTACGCATGCGCAGCAACTTGAAGAAAGTTCAATGTACGCTTTTGATATATTAAAGAAGTTACCAACTTTGAATGCTTTACGGCAAAAGACGTCACATATATTAAAAAAGAGAAGAAGAAAAAAAAAAAAAGAAATTAATTTTGAGCATGTTTTGTGCCGTTACAATTTTTTGGGTTAATAAGAAAATAATTTCCTTAAAAAAAATTGGTGAATTATGTGAAGCGCTCATGTTCAATCTATCAAACAGTGAAAGTGCACCAATTTTTTGTTGCTGTTGTTATAACACATCTTCAAAGCATTGACCAACACAACGAAGCCTCGTTTTTTTGGTCATCTTTCACAATTCAACAAAGTGATTTATAACCATGAGTGCCAAAAATTACTTTGAATGCCTTGGGTTTTTGGTTTTTTTGTGAGTTTTGTAAAAAACGAAACTTTCATTTGTGCAATTTTGGCTTATTCATACACGTTTGCCAGTGATTATGGTGATGATGATGATGATGATGATGTTTGCGCTCTGCTACGATGATGATGGTTCCGTAAATAGTCAACGTACGCCCACAATGTGTAGTGAAGGGAAAACGCGCATAGTAATGACAAACTTTGCTTAAGCGCAAAAAAAAAAAATTATAAAATGAAGACAAATAATAAAAATGTATTAAGCAATTATTAAAGCTCTGCTCATGTCCGCAATTAATGTAAATGCGTTGCATCGTTGCAAACATTTACAGATGGACATTGTTGTTGTTGTAGTTTGAGTGTCAATTCGATGAGTTGTCGAAATCGCTTAAACATTCGCAACGTTCGCCAAATTCATTGCATAATCGTTGAATGAATTACAAAATTTGCATAATCCATGAGACGTACAAACGCACACACACACACATACACAGACGCACTCATGCGTATTCATACTTACACACACAATTAAGTGTTGACTGCATGGTGTCAATTGATGTTTTGGCGAAAAATGAATTTATTTCTATTGAACTTTGATATTTGTTTTTATTTATTTATTTATTTTTTTCGATTTTTTTTTTTTTGTTAATTGCATTTTTATTTTGTTTTAAGCAAGTTAAAGTGCAATTTGACAACAACAAAAAAAAAAAGAGAAGACAACGTTTAACTTTTCACCTTTTCAAAATTAATTAAGTATTAATTAAAATTTAGCTTCAAGCATTTTATTGCTCAATTTAAAACAAATGATTTGTTATTAAAGCTCATTAAGAAATACTTTTGATTACAACCCAAGAAATTGCGTTTATATGTAAACGAAAAATCAAAAGAGTGTTACGGTATCAGCATATTTTGAGATCACTTGGAGATCAAAGATGATTCGAGAGTTGTGAAAAAGGAAATATCGCGATAATTCGGACACTTAATAATTCGGACAACGCACTAATTCGGCCACCTAATTGTCCGGCTTATGGAGATTGTAGGGTAATACGCTAATATGTATCTTAGCTATGTGTCTCAAATATGTCGAATATGTACAGTAGATTTCGTTAATCTGGACGTTCTAGTAATTCGAACACTGTACTAAAAGTTGTTCCGATATAAAATCATACATGTTCAACATAAATATTAAGAATAAAGTTTTTTGTCATTTAATTTGTTCTTTAAAAAACACATTAGGTTGAATGGCTCCTTTAAAAACATGATTTATTTAATAAAACACTTAAATTAAATTAAATTAGATATCAAATTATAATTTAAAGTTGAAGTCAACAATACAGTATTCCAGACAATTCGATAATTCGGACACTGAAAGTTTTTCCATGTTCAACATATACATAAATATTATAATAATAAATATTAAAACTGTGTTTCTAATCTAATGTTTTCTTAAGATAAAGACTATCGAAGTTCTACTGTTGAATTAAACACAACTTTTATGCTTTCCACTTGCAGCAATGTTCAAATCGGTGCTTATTGCCTCGTGCCTTCTTGTGGCCGCCACCTGCGCTCAGGAGCTGAAGGTCGATGTCGTCAGCAAGCCAGAAGTGTGCGAACAAAAGTCCAAGAGCGGCGATACATTAACGATGCACTACACAGGCACACTGCAGGCTGATGGCAAGAAATTCGACTCCAGGTATGTGCCTTAAAGCTTAAATCAATTCGTTTGAGCTTATTTAACGACAAAATACTTCATTACAAAAACACGCACACATTTAAACATGCTAAAGTTTAAGATTGAAAACAAAAAAAAAAATACAAAACAAATTTCAGACAATCAATGTGTGAGTCAATGTTGTTGTTGCCGCTCCTGCTGCCGTTGTACATGTTATTGTTATTGTTGCTGCTGCCTTTGTTGTTGCTGTTGTCGTCGGCTCATTGTCGTAAATTAGACGCGCGCTGATAAGCCATCTTTTTGTTGCCGCATGGATTTTTGTCACGTTTACTGTTGCATTTTACTGCACGTTGCGACGCATTGACAACTCTGCTGCTTTTAATTATACAAACACGCAGGGATTTCAACCTTTAATGCATTGCTTTAAACTGAAGTTTTACCAAATAATTCAGCAACGCCTAAACTCAAAATGCTTGTCTGTGCCCTCAAGATTTATGCATCCCTTTAGAGTTATGCGCTAACGATGTAATTAAAACGCTGCTATCGCTTTACACAAGCACATATCATACGCGATACGCGTGCAGCTTCCAATTTCTTCTTGATAGCCTCACAAATATAAAGAACAACATTTTCAATGCTGCTTTAAGTAAGCATAGCAATGGAGAGAGACGCATGTGAGTTCATTGATAACAAGAAACATGGAAATTTGAAACTTAGATAAGAAAATTTAACTCAGCACAATACACATATATATATGTGTGTGTGTGTGTGTGTGATTATATTCAAAGCATCTTTTAGCTGCCTTGAGCATATGTTGAAATTCAATTCATTTTACAAACCCACTTTTGTTGGTCAATGCCATAATTGTATGTGTGTGTGTGTGTGTGCGTGTGTGTGAAAGTTTGTTGAGCAGCAAGTTCTTGTGTCTCTTTCTCACCTGTAGCATATATCAAATTGAATTTGTGCATGGTAAATTGCTTTATGATTAGGTTTTAGTCTTTGTGCGTCAAATTTATGTGATTTGATTTACTTTAGAAATTTAATAAAATTCCACAAAATGTCAACGAATTTTGTCGCATTTTCTATTTCCTGCCCCAATTTGGTCATGCTTCAAAGACATAGCGTGCATGCATGCATGTGTATGTGTACGTGTACGTGTGTGTGGGTGTGTGCACACATACGCAAATTATGTTAAGGCATAAGTTTTCGATTGCTGTTTAATTTGCCGTGCCACAAAAGTCAACCAAGAGCAACACGCAAAGTGCCGACAACAACAACAACAACAACGACAACAACACTTGTTGCTTCCGTCATGCAAAAGCTGCTGCTTCTTCTTCTTCGTCTTTGTCTTCCTCTTTCAACACAACACAATACACTCAGTTGCACTAATTTAGCTTGTGGCAGAAGACAACTTTTTAGCGTACCTTTCTATGCATGTATGCATGCCCGGAAGACGGACAGTCGAGCAGACTGGAAGACAGACAGACAGACAGGTACTTTACTTGAGTCAAGCTTTTAGATACTTTTGCGCCAGAATGCGCTTTGATGTCAGCTTAGCAATGAGACAACACTTAAAGATGCGACGTTAGTTGCTGTTGGGCGCCTTTGGCAAGCTTCGACAGCGCATAAAGAAAAATGTTAAACGGTGTTCAGCTAGGCTACGCTGCCATGCAACGAGCAGCGTGTTTAAGCAGCAAAAGTTTAACGCTGCGCTGATTTTTGCACCGGAAATTATGAATTGGTTGATGAAAAGTGCTTTTAACATCTTGACTTATTACGTTGCGTTTTTTTCTTTTTATTTTGTTGCAGCGTTATTAATTTGACAAACTGCGTTTAAAACAAAAGCTACCACAACAGCAGCGCCTGTGGGTATGCAACGTTATTTGAACTTTCCCATTTCCGCTTTTTGTCTTGAACGACTAAAGCATGCAGAAAAGTCTTATTATTTTCTGCAGTTATTAACACACAAACAAACACACACACATACTGCTAGTTCATCAACTAAAAGCATAATAGAAAACAAAACAAATCCTACGATCTGGTTTAATAAGCACACTTAAAGTGAATAGTGTGAGCGCTTTTCAACTTGAACTTCTTTTTAGTTATTAAATGCAATTTCACATACTTATTTCTCTGAAGTTTTATCAAAATGTTATTTTAGTTGTTAAACAAATCTGCATTTCAATCTGATCATATACAAATTTATATTCGTCTCTGCTCAATTGTAAATAACTTTCATTGACAAGACTCGTTTTCTTGCATTTGACAGGCATTTGAGGCTTTTGTGTCACTAAAGAATATCCTAACAAGCGACTACAAGTACAACACAGACAAGCTGTCGGCGCCAGCAAAGACACAGCGAAATTCATTTGTTTTAACCCTTAAGAGAATTTTTCAATCATGCCACAAATATTCAAACAATATTTCAATTCATTTGTCTTTTTTTTTTTTGGTTCTTTGTGTAACTAATTAAAATGCCCAAACGAACGGTCAATGAAAAATTGTCTGCTTACGTGACTGATTTATAATAGAAAGGATTATATGGCAGCCAAAAATATATTCCTCAACTTTAATGAAATACTTCTTTGTTACAATTCGTTTTTTTTTCACTTATCATTTTTATACCCTGCATATCTGTCGGGGTATATTAAGTTACTCTGAGACCAAATGTAGGTAACGCATAAAAGGAATGGAGTGCGACCTCATATGTATATGAATAATCAGGAGCGTCGGACCATCCATTTTTACCAATAGTTCTCGGAAACTATAAGAGTTAGAGACTTGAAAATTCGAAGATAGAGGAGGATCATGAGTGTCGTCAGCAGAACAAGTTTAATTGAGTCTGCGACACTTCCACTCTTTCCGACACACCTAGTATCGCTGGCTTCTTTAAAAGAGTAGCCATTACGAACCGCACATACGAATCACATGCCTCATATTACCCCCACCCCCACATTGTTACCACACAAAAATCATTAAACTGATATTGTTAATAAATTTTTTAACGATTTTCTTGAAATTTGCAAAAATATTCAATTGGTCAATGTCAGCTATAAAATTTTTTGTAGATTCGGGGCGTGACATCAACCAACGTGTGTGTAGGGTATTAGATTGTCGCGTATATTTGACTACAACACTCTTACTAGTTTTGTTTGGTGCTCGCTTGCTTGGCCGACAGTCCTCGAAGAGTACTCATTCATTTGCTTTACAAGTCTGCCTATCTTAGAGCAATTTGATAATGAGTGTCGGTTCGTGTCACGTGCTCGTCATCTTTTATGCTCATTGTTGTGCTCTTCGGTGATGTGTACCTGTCATCATTTGTTGCACGTCGGACACGTGCGTGCTCTAATTTTCTTTTGTAACACTTTTTTGTTTTCGTCTTTGTCTTGGGTTCTGCTTTCTATGCTCTTGTTGACTTACAACAATAAAATTGACTACATTTTAGTTACCAACGTCTTCTTCGTTGTTTGTTGTTGTTGCTGTGCTTCGTCGGCAACAAGTTTTGTTCGTTCGAACATTAACCGTGAGCGTCTTTGGTATCACTTTACTACTGACCCGCAGACCTTCATTGTTGAAGCGCGCATAAATTATGCAAGCAAGATAAAATGACAACAGCGAGAACTCATGCAACATTCCGCTATATTCTAATCAGCATGACATGCTACATGCCGCTTGAATGACATGTTCTTTTTTTTGCAACAAAACGAACAACAACAACAACAAAGTCAACGTGTTCATTATCATGTGGCACAAATTTATGAGCGCAGCACTCTTCATGCCTGCCCGTGTGCCGCGCCAGCTTGTCATCGTAGACAACCTGATATTATTTGTTAGTGTTGTGGAAAATAAAACAACAACAACAAAAACAACCGCCACATGCATTACTCAAGCGCGCAATGCACGCAAGGCGAGGCGCACTTTATTAGCCATGGTTTTTTTGTATCTTTCTGCCAAACCGAGATGACTTTAAGCATGAGAGCGCCGCATATGAAAGGACAAGTCAAGCGACCGAAAGACCGTGAGAGTTATGCTGACAAACTGAAGGAGGCAATGAAAAAAAAAAACAAAAATGTTGCAAACATGTTTCATAATTGTCGCGTTGCGCACCCTTCCCTTGAACGCGCCATGCCAACGACAGACATGTGTCTGCGTTGCGTCGCGTCGTCGTTGTTGGCTCGTTCAAGAGTACAAAATTTAATGACCAACAAAACAACAACGACGGCAAAAATGTTTATTAAAACGTTTTCAAGTGAAAGTTTTGCCACTTGAGTGCAAAATCATCTCAGCCAACGTTGCAATGTAGCGGGCGCCAAAGGCAACAAAAAATCAACCTTGACTGTTACTCTTTATTGTCGCAGAAGTACTCAGATACATATGTACATATACACACACAAACAGACAATTGTATAAATTGCGCTTCATTCAAGTAGAAACAACAATGACAAAAAGCAATTATTGAAAGCCACGTTAGGTAACTGAAATAAAGAGGCAGAAAACCATTTAACGGAAGTTGATCGCATATACGACAAAGCCATATGATCTGCAAAAAGTTATGTAATCACAACATTTTGCAATCTTACGCATGATCTTTAAGCAACATTAATTCATACTTTTGCACTTTGGTTTGACCCCGCGCTCGCTTGTGCTTGAGACGCGGCTTGTTGTTGTTGGCTTGTTGGCGATGGCGTATCGTTGCATCTTCGCCTTGACACACTTGGTCGGGAAGCGCATTTCATATGTTCAAACAAGTGTGACCACTTTGGTTTTTTTTTATAGTGAAGAGTATTGCCATCAAATTGCTGCATTGCCCAAGTGTTGCTCAATGCATTTACAAGATGCAACTAATTCGTGTGTTTTCATAGTTATATTTCATGACAAATTTTTCAATAATGACTAGTCATATGTTAGATGAGGCCAGCGGTCGCTTACGACAGTTTAGTATTTAACTTATCGCTGCTAGACTGTTGTATGTTGCATATAACGCTATCTTGCATACGAGTTTCAACACATAAAAAGTAATTTCTGTTGGAATATTTAATTTTTTACTTTTTACTTTTGCTTAAAATTAAAGTGTTTTTGAAGATTTTCTAAAATAAATTAATTATCATTTAAGCACAATTTAGATTGATTTTAGCGATTAATTGAGTGAGTTCAAAAATAACTCGATGAATTCTTTCCCACTTCGCGAACGTACAGAGTTCTTTAACATGCATCACTTTTGATATCGGGCATTGATGTTGCAACTTATTTCTTCAATAAAACAACATCAGTCAAACACACATAAGTAGAAAGTCACACCAAATGCTAAGCGCTGAAAAACAAGTTGATTTCATTTGGCAGTCAATCGACGTATTCGCATCCTTTTTTATTATCGTATTTTTTATTTTTTTGTAAGTTTTTTTGTATTTGCCGACACATTATCATAAAGTCAAACAAAAAATGTAAACTCATTTTTTTCGCTCGATTGTGCCACTAAATATTTAATAAGTTTCGATTTCATTCGAATAACAAGAGCAACTGGGAGCACAAATGGACGCGCAGACAATTCAATGTTTGTCCCTCTGGCACTCCTTGCCATTCTCCGTGCTTTTCTTTTGCATTTGTATGCATGTGTTTGTGTTTGTGTGTACGCTTTTTTATGCATTCCACAACAACTTATTTGAAATGTAAACATTCAGCATGTCGGTCCCAGAGTCCATCGAACGCATCGGCATTAAAAATGTACCACAACGGGCGAAAAAACATCCGTTTACCGCTGCCATTACGGCGGCGGTAAACGTGATTCAAGCGCACACAGCTGCTGTTTCTGTATGCCAAAGGGGGGGTGGGGTGGTCTGGTCTGGTGTTTGGTATGAGGTTTTGAAGTAAGAAAGCAATTCAACGTGTGGAAATACATACGTAAAAAGGATGAGCAAATCATATGCTTCAATCCAATCAAATTGAATCCTTTTTGAAGCGCAATCACAAGCAACAACAACAACAACTATAAAGGTTGTTATTGTTGTTGCTGTTGACTGGTTATGTGCTCATCAAGGGGGGAAGAGGCTAAAATGTGATTCTAAAGAGTTCGTTTACAACGAAAGTTGAATTTCATATAGTTACACACACACATACAGAAACGTGATGTTTTTATGAACTGCACTAGAAGAAGGTGTACAAAAAAAATAAAAATAAAAAATCTTGTAATTTTGCTTTGACCACAAGACGACAGAAAAAAAGAAGCTGAAATTCGTGCAAAAATATCTTACGATTTGCTGCTATAGACTTCTGGCCGACCACACAACCTATAACAACTCAATAATCAAGCCCAACAAGGCAACGAAACACGCAACTGGGGATTAATTTGCCACGAATAATACTTGGCCATGCTTGCGCCAATGTGTGAATAATTCTCGGCCAAACTTTTGACTCATGGTTAAAAGGAATATTCCAAACGGTGCGAAGTGTCAAAAAACGTGTAATAGAAAAAGTTAAAAACTTGAAGTTGTTTCGCATTTTTTACGGCAACGTCAGTTGGAATTTATGACGAGAACGTCGTCGGCACGTATGCCCACCGTTGGCCACGTTTCATGCTCACCAGCAACAACAACGACACCGACAACAACTGCTCTTGTGTTGGAAGGCAACGTTGGCGTCCGCATCGCATTCGCGTCCTTAGCCGCCAAAAACTCACAGTTAAATGTGAAAAAATGTTGTAAATTTTGAGAAGTCGTCTGCAGAAAGTGTTTCTTTGGTCTCATTAATTATTTACAATAGCAACGAATGTTGCAGGCATTTATTCTCATGTGTTTCGTGCTGCAGAGTGAAAAGTGTAAGAGAAGACGCAATGAAGACAATTTGGCATAAGTCATGACTCTGCTGCAAAAGGCGCAAACTTAGTTGTCTTTGGTTTGACTTGTCTTCGGGGGCCAATGGCAATTTAGCTACCATAAGGCATTTTGTGTCTAAGATTACTTTTTTGCATATATCATTGTACGCACGCCGCCAAGAACTGTTTTTTTTTTACTTAATAATTGTTGTATACGAAGATAGTTTTTCTTTAATCAGAATAAAGTTTAATAAAATTAATATTTAAATTTTTAGAAAGTTATATTCTTTTCTAATTTATTATATTTTCTAGAATTTCAAATATTATTTATTTGTTATTTTACATGAATGAATTAATAATTAATAATTCAGTTTTTATTTTTGAATGAAATAAAACTACACATTTGTAAAAATAGTATGAAAAATTATAGCATACTTTTTTGCGCGAAATTAAATTTTAATAGTTTTCAATAAAATTGATATTCTCCTCAAATAACTTGTTTTAAAAACAACCAAACTTGATGTTGCATCATAAATAAATTTAAAAAAGGAACATTGTTGTTTCTGCTTATTGAGTGCATTAAATGCTCAACACAAGACCTTAGCTTAAGAAACTAAACACATTATTAAAATTAGTTCGCTTTCATTTAATCATTGCTATCGATCATTATACTATATAATACAAATAAATAACATTTATTTAAGCTGTTTGCACATCGAGTAGAAATAATGCGTTAATATTTGAAATAAATAACAAAAAAAAAAACAGTTGTGTTTAACTGTTGTGAAATGCGCTCAGCGAACTTCTCTGCCAGTTGTCTTTGCATTGCGACTAGAGGTCGAAGCATTGTTGTGCACCTATGAATATTTGATGTATTGGACATTTGGCACGTTTTTTGTTTATTTTATGTGTTGTTTTTTAATGTTCAACAATAACAAACAGACAAACAACAACAGACACTATTGAACACGCGACTTTTGTATTGTTTAAGTCATTAATATTGATTATTTCGTGTTCAACTTTTTAAAAAATAATAATTAAATATTATTACTTCAAGCTTCCGCTTTACAAAGCGTTTGATAGGACATTTTTCTTTAATGGTTTAGTGCTTGCTATGCTTGTTTCAAAACACCTTCAAAGGTAAAAAACAAGACTCTTTGGAACGCTTTTTTCTCAAAACATTCTCAAATTTTCTATCTAAGTATATACATGAGTTGAGATCAGCATAAATCAAAAACAATGTTTAAGGATAAAAAAGTTAACCAAGCAAACCATATTTGAACCGCATTGAATTTGTACTTAAGGTAACATGTTCGTTGTGCGCTTTGCAAGTCATCTTATAACGATACAAATGTATCTGTAATGCTATAAAATTTGCACATATTACTAGAAATTCATGGAAAATAATGCAATAAAAATTCAAAGCAACGTCTTAAACGGGCTGAGGTGGCAGACGTTGGCAAACATGATGGGAGCATTACTGCGCCACCCGCGCACACACACTCACACCATAGACACGCTTACTCACACACACACACACACACGCATATACTATGACACACTCACCTTAGCCAAAAGCTTTACACAAAATAATACCATGTTTGCTGCTGTCGTTAAACGTCTGCTTGCTGTTGTTATTGTTATTGTTGTCGTTGTTGCTGTTGCTGTTGTTTTAAAGTTTGTTGTTTGCGATTTGACAGTTGCAACTTGTTTATACGCCTTGTTTGTTTGTGTGTTTGTGAGTCTGTTGGCACTTGTTTGTGCTTTTTTTATTTTATCAAGAGATTTGCCACTTTAGCAATGCTTCGTTTCGACTGCCGCAGCGCGGATTATGTCGTGGCATCTCAACTCATCATGATGTTGCACAAGTTACTTTAACCAAAAAAAAAAAAAAAACAAAAATATGTAAAATGTTATTTTTTGAATTGTTGCCGCCGCGCGCAAAGCTCAAGAGATGCAAATAAAATATTTAAGAGCTTGTTTCTAGCTTACCCTAAGAAACAAAAAACCAACGAAAAAAAAAACGCATAAAGAAGCAACAAAACACAAAAAAAAAAACAAGCGTACAGACAACATAACTGCAAATATGCATGAACATGAAACAAATTCAAGAGTTACGTGCCAAAAGTTTGCGTCAAACGCGCCTAAAGTATCATCATTGTTACTCTCACGGGAGGTCATGGCGACATCTTCGCTCGGTTATTGTTTTCAGCTAATACACGGCTTGGCAAACACTCACACACACACACACACACACACACACACAGGCGCAAGGGTGTATTAGAAAGAAAGAAGTTGCTTAAGTTTAGCTCATTATAAACTGATCAGCGGACAGACAAAAGTTCTCAAAAGTAATGATAGTCAAAAGTGTACTTCATCAAATATTTACAAAATCACTGCTTTGGGAAAACATTTCAATTGCAGATACTTTTTCGAATTCGTGTTAATTTTATAAGTTTTTATTACCAAAATTTATGCATAAATTAAACTTAAACAAATGCAAAATTTAAGCATATTTTTGTTGTTTGTATTTAACTTTTTCTATACAATATTTTATGTGTTATTGTTTCGCACATTATTCATATTCAAATTAAGCTAAAGAAAGGCATAAGCAACTTCATTGCTACTTCATTGCTACTTCATTCATAAAAGTGCGCCAAGACAGCACATCATCATACATCTTCATTCGAGCGAGTGCCCCAATGAGCGAAGGTTTCATGCATATCTGAACAGGTGGGCGTTTTAACGGCATGTCTGCCGGTGGGTGGGCGTGCAAAATGAATTAACGTAAAGGGAATGCTTAAAAAAAAAATGTCGTAATCGCTGCAAATTCACATATATACCACAAAAGGCGCGTTAAAACTCAATAAAATCGCTACCATGTTCTTTGTGTTTTTATTTTATTTTTTATAAATAGAAGCAACCCCATGTGATTCCCCACAAAAAGTAAGACAGTATAAAAAATGATGTATTGTCTAAAACCAACAACAAATTTTGAAGGCTTACAAGTACAAGTATGTGAGAATTGTGCTGCCGTCGCTGCCATAAGTATTGTCACAAATTATATGACAAATGTTGTCAACTGCAATTTGCTTAATACTTTTTTTTCCCCCCAATTTTATTGTTGAAATGTTTCTCTGCATTATTTAAAGTACGAGTATACACTGTACATAGTCAAATTTTTCAAATAGAAAACTTTTGCGTAATTTTGCAATTTGTTACACATAAACTTTTTTATGCACATTACAGTTTCGACCGTGACCAACCATTTACATTCCAAATTGGCGCCGGACAAGTGATTAAGGGCTGGGATCAGGGCTTGCTGGACATGTGTGTCGGTATGTTATCAAATTTTATATACATATGTACATTAGCCATGATAATATTTTTTTTGCAGGTGAAAAACGTAAACTTGTCATTCCACCACAGCTTGGCTATGGCGATCAAGGTGCCGGCAATGTTATTCCACCGAAGGCTACGCTCGTTTTTGATGTTGAACTCATCAATATTGGCGCCAGTCCACCAACCACAAATGTTTTCAAGGAAATCGATGAGAACAAGGACAAGCAACTGAGTCGCGATGAGGTAAACCTTTATGTATGGATCGCACTTTTTCAGTTTTGTTTTTTTTCCAATTTTTTCTTTGCCTCTTCTTTGTCATGTTTATATCCGTTGGCGTGGTTTGTACAATTAACAAAAAAAAAAGGAAATTATTTCAAAAATTTACTAACCATGCACTTATAAGAATTATTCTAAACAATTATTTACTTTTTCTATATTATCTGTTCTTATTATTAATATTTAACAGGTCAGCGAATACCTTAAGAAGCAAATGACCGCTGTTGAAGGTCAAGACTCGGATGAACTTAAAAATATGTTGCAGGAGAATGATAAGCTCGTTGAGGAGATTTTCCAGCATGAAGATAAGGACAAGAATGGCTTTATTTCGCACGATGAGTTCTCGGGACCCAAACACGACGAACTGTGAAAGCTGCAGCAAAAAAAAAAAAGATTATATACTTAAATAAGTAATAAAAATGAAAAAAAAAAAATAATAAGGGAAGCGAAAAAACAAATTCCAAAACTTAAACGAGTGGACTGACGCCCAGTATTGTCGTTATGAATGCGAGGCGCTTGAAACATTTTATATAAAAAACATGGAAAAATGATTTTTGTATATACACGCATATATACATATAGAATTATATATCTACATCTACATATACACATAGCTTAATATCATTTGATAAGTTCTCTTTTTGAAGACAGCAAAGAATCCATACAACAACATCACTCCACTTTACGCTTTCTCTTCCACTTTCGTTTAGGAATAGTTTCAATTAAAAAAATAAAACATCCAACAGAAACAAAAATATATTAACGGAAAAAAATATATAAGAAACTTTTTTACATATATTTATAGGTTGTTATAAAGTTGTATAATTTTTATGTTGTGTCGTCGACGTAATCAAGTTTAAGGCACTCAACCCAATAACAAAAAAAAGTTTTTAATGAATAAATGAATAAATAAATTTATTATTTAACAACATTTACGCTTTTTATTACATATCCCTAAATATCAGATAATTTGAAAATGTTGTGGTTTTTTTAACATGTAATTTATCATATTTATTCCCTCATTTATATACGTACATACATTGTTTAGATATATACAAACAAACAGAAAACAATTTTTTGCTATGATTAGATAAAAAAAAACATTTTTTTGGGTTGCTCAGCATCAAGTAAACTACTTATCCCGTCACTGTGCCATTGGCCATGCTTATTTTGTATGTACAACTGTACATAACAACATTGCTTAAAGGCCGCGCCCATAACATAATACGACTACGAAGCATTAGGCCAATCATGATATACCTTAATGCTGGTACTATAGCATTAATATACGATATATAAGGTATTGTATTATTGTATTCAATTGAAATCAGCTAATGCTGATATTGGATGCTGCACCGCTTTAATTGCACTAGTCCGACTCAAGCTTAAGACGTACGCATTTACGCAATGAACCCTAAACGTTTAATATGTAGAACACCAGCTCAAGGACAATGGCTTCATCAATGCCCGTTGATTCATTATGCAGTGTTGGTATTAAATGGTTGTCCAAAGCATTCATATACAGGGGCGGCAATTTGGCACCACGTGCGCCAGCTTCATAGCAAACCTGTCAACCAACAAAGAATTAAAATTATATGTTTTCATGTATCAACTATTTACACTTACATTTTCTTGATCTAATGTCGCTCGTAATGCTAACTTCGTGATGCCCGCCGCAGCAAGCAAATCTAAGAATGGTATTAATGCCATTGAGGCACTTCTTGCGATCTGTTCCGATATTCTGGTTATATCTGATGAGCTTGTGGCTAATGTTGCCTGGGTTGCATTGTACCAATCATCAAACTGTAAAAGTTAAATATTGAAATTTTTATACTAATGTAAATATGATAATTATGTAACATACCTTTAAAATATATATATCAGTTAATCGAATTGAGTAATTGTCATTGGAATAATTAAAACTCGCATGCACTCGCATGCTGGAAATGCCCTCCATGGATTTTTCATCAATTGGTGATTTTACACTAGAATGTTAATAGCAAAATTATTATTAATGTTAGTGACATCATACTCCATCCATACCCTATATTAAAATCGCGATCGTTCTCTACCCATTTGATGCTTACTGTCTCTGATTGTTGTTCGTTTGGCTCCATCGGCCCACACACAATGTCTACATCCGTTTGGTTGCGCAGAGCATTACGTATCTCTTCCATTTTAGCCGGCAATATTTGTACCATGAGACCATCTTCGACAATACTACATTTACCAGACAGACCACTGGTGGTCTTCAACGACTCATTGAGCACAAAAAAGCTGGCGCCAGTTACCTTACGTGGATGACCTTGTATGTTAATGGCCTGTGTCGAATACGCATACAATTCCGTCTGGTCATCATTGACATTCTGCATGCAGACCAAGTGACCATCGGCCGATTTCGAAAAATTACCACCAAATGCCAAAATATGATCACTCGCGTTGTTAATAGCTTTGTTCACATCCTCCTGACGATTGCGCGGTATTAACACGGTTGTCTGACGATCTTCCATATGAATGTACATGCCACGTATTGTCGGCAATGTATAGGAATAATTACGGAAATCCTATCATACAAGAAATGTTTCATTTATCATCATACAAATATAACTATAGCAATTGTACATACAGCCAAAAAGTTTATTATTGTCTGTGCTATTTCTGCGTACACCGATTCACGATTGCGTATGGAAATAAGTGGGCATGGGTAGTAGCGATATTGAGCACCCAGCCGCAATACTAGTCGCAGAGGAAATATTTTCGCCCATGGTATTTCATGTCGATGTATAAGTACACCAACTAAATAAGGGTTCTCTGGCAAAATTACTTCTTGTAGGCATTGATAGCTTGCTCTTATATAAATAAAGCCGCCATATTCACGCGAATTCAGAAAACTGCTATTCCTTGGGCTTGTATACGAAAGTTCGGCAATTGGTCTGCCATGTTCCGATTCACAATAGATTTCATGTAGATGCGAAAAAATGTCCTTTGGTATGCCAGGTTCCAAAAATTCCTCGCGCTTTGCGACCGGTTTGTATTCTAGTAAAATGATTATTTCATCGTTGCCCACGTGATGCATGCCGCAAGTTGTAAAATTAATGACTGTGCGGTTCATGCAACAGTTTACTGTAAGAAATAAACAACAAAAAAAGGACATTGAATATAAATTCAACTTAACAATGTTAGCGCGAAGTTGTACTAACAATTCACAATCTTAACATAGACGTAAAAGTTGTTTCTGATCATAAATTTGAGTGTCTCCTTCTTTAAACGCTCTATTAGATCAAAATCATTTTTAACTTCCTTGTAGTCGTAATCACAGTTTGAATTCTCACGACTTGGCATGCATATTGGTGGCAATGCGTTGTCTTCATAGGGTATAAAACAACCTTGCGGATCGCTGCCAGATGGTAACTTTTTTGAACGCTGTGTGTCGATTTTTCTTCTTGGCGAATTATTAGTACGAGCTTTGGATTCTATCATGAAAAAAAATTGTGTTACAATTATTGACATAAAAATTTTATCAAATAATCAGTTCTACCTTTAGTGGTTTGTCGTTCACTGGCACTCTGTACAGCGGCCACTGTAGCGGCTGCTGCGCTGGGCGGTATGGAGCCACGGAATAACTGCGCCATTAGACCCATTGTGGTACTATCCATGGAACGAGTTTCATTGCTTGCTGGCGTCGATGGTTTATTGTTTGCGCTAATTTTATTTTTGTCAGATTGATGACCACGACGCGCTTGCTTCGCATCGGCCCACTGTTGCTCCATACTACTGGCCAACTCGCTGCCAGGAGCAATACCATCGCTGAACATTACACTTTTGCGTTTACGTACTTTTTGGCCACTAGAGCTTGACGAGTTTGATGAGTAGCTGCCGTCTTTCTTTAGTACACCTACAGGCACGATGACACTTGGTGGTGGCGCGCTTGTTTCGGCGTTCACTTGTCTATGTGGCGGTATTGTAGAACAATATTCCATTGGGTTATTCGGATTGGGTGATCGCATCGGTGTTGGCGGTAGGTTTTGTATTTGGTCTTCGCGTGCGTTAGCTATATCATCATTATCACAACAATTATTTACACCAGCCAGTTGAGTATCCTGACGTTCTGTTAGTATTAAAAAGCATTGAACGCACACACGTGACTCCGGATCCGGCAAAAAGTCAAGTTTAATTTTTTGTGAACAGCAAACAGAACAAAGAACTTTTCCACAAGCGCGGCAATGATGACGACGTTTGATCATTGTAAACTTCTGTTGGCACTGCATACAACCAGCGGCCATATTATCAGGCACCCATATTGGTGGCACTTTGCCTAAATTAGCATGCGGATCACTGTAACCAACGGCTTCAGAAATGCTATCTGAGTCATCTTCATTCGTGGCCACTAAATCGTCTAAAAGCAATTAAATGTAGCTTGAATTTAGCTTTTCTTATTTCATTTTTACACACCTTGATTTATTTCTTCGAGTTGTTCTCCAACATCAGCCCTACTTTCACTTAATTGACCTTCACCGGTTTCCTGAACTCCTGGAGGTGTCTGGCCGGCATTAATACACATCTGTGAGTTGTATGCGGTCACATCAAGTGTGTTAGGACGTGCTGGTCGTTGTTTAGTATCTTCAACACAATTGATTATCTCTTTATCTACTTTTCTTTCTGACATTGACTCCGAATCCGTACTCGTATAAGATGATGTTGCCTCTTCTGCTTCTCTATCGATTGGATTTTCCAAAGCTTCTACTTTAATTTCTGCAAATTCAACTGTTGATGCCTGTGAAAAATTGTCGGCATTTATGTAATCTCCGGATTGCGATGTTTCTGGTTCAGAGGTCACCTCAACAGACTCATCAAGATTTGATACTGGTGCGGTATGCATTTCATTGGTTTGTTCTTGTGTTATTTTTGAGAGAATTCTATGGTTGGATTGTTCAGCCACATCGTCAACATCAATCTCTTGTAGCATGCTATCCAGTTCTGTATCCGAAATGTCATCCATTGTTGAACAGAATGTTATTGGCTGCTTGGCCACAATTTTATTACGTATATCGAAGATTTGGCTCTTCACTGGCTCAGCAACAACTACTGGTGCTCTTTTGCTTTCCTAATGGGAAACATTGTTATTAAATGCTTTTGATGAAAATGAAAATAATCAATTCTACTTACTTCCGTTACCACACATACTTCCGAATCTGTAACTGCAAACTCTTTTGTACTCTGTGGAATTGCACTTTGTGAAGTGATTTCTTCCGTTTCAGAAAGCTCATTTAGCACCTTTCCCAAGGCCGACGATGCAGTCACCTCACAAGGTAAGATGGACTGTGAGTCAGTGGTTATAGATATTGACGACAACCCAATGGCCAAATCTTCCAACATTGATTTCTTATTGTCTATCCTGGCGCAATCATTTTTACTTTCATTTAGATTACCTTCACTACACGTTGATTTTGGCACTTCCTGCGGCTTAGTCAAGACTTCCCGAGCACTTGTGTCTGCCGATGGCGGCGGTGTTGAGATTTCTTCCGTATTTGAAGCATTACCCGGCGAGGGACCAGATGAAAAAGTGGAACATGAGGACGTCGTTAACGACTCTGGTGTTGAAGCAGCTGGCTCAGAAGCGTCACCGCCTATTGTAGAAGTTCTAAGTACACCATTTGGCTCTGTAAATTTGTGTATATCCGTGCTATTGCCTAACTCGTCATCATCCTCTAAATTATCATCAGAGCAATCGGCAACATCAGTTTCCAAAATTCGTTCATTAACTATTTCATCCTTGTTTACGTTTACAGTTGTGGACACTGTTTCATCTACATCTTTTTGCTTCCAGTCATATGCCTTAGTTGCTGTTGTTTCTAACGATTTTACATTATTTCGATAGTCGTCTAGGCTATTAAAAACCTGTGATACGCCTACAAAGCTCTTCGAAGCGCTTCGACTAGTTGCACCATCGCCCAATATTCTCGCCTCTGTTGGAGAAACTGCAATATCTCCTCCTGACTGCGCTAAAGCTGGCGCCGAAGTTACTGCTGCCCGAGACGATACTTGTACAGATATGCTTTTAGCCCGTTCTCTCTCATCAGCTGCTACACTTAACTCCAGATTATCCAAAACTTGATCGATATCAACCAAATCCATACTTAATTCATTTAATCTGAAAACGCAAAAAGCATAACTAAGACCAATTTACACCATATCACATGCACAGACGCAAACACAAACACTTAGTCACTGTATTAGCCAGTATTTACGCTCATTACGAAGCTGATTTCATTTTTCACTTGCTTATTTTTTTAACTTGCTGATTCAGTTTGAAAGCCATGCGCAATTTGCACTTATTCTGCGAACTGGAAAACTGTATTTCTTTACAAACAAATTGAAGTACCTGTGTCCGATTGAGTAACGATAACGAGCTTAATAAACAATTTCTCAAGCGATTTCGTTGTCAACAAATTAAAACTACAACAACACTGCTTAAACAAAGAATTGGTGGTTCAGATGGCTTAGACAAAAAAGTATCTTATGTTTTGTGCGGGAGCTAAGTAGCATATGCGAACCTAATATTAGAAATGTTTAATTTAGCGAGATAAATTGGATTCTGCTAGCTAGCAGTGCCTAATTAAGTGATTACAATTGAACTGATTTATGACACACTATTGTTTCAAGCGAACATACGTTAGACCAGATACCACCCAGGGCTTCCACACTGATAACCCACTGCATTTAGTGTAATGTTAACGTACTGGCAGCTCTCAGAACAGATCTCTTGGTATTTATCAGTGTTACTCAATCAGATTTATCCCCTCTGTTACTGGGTTTATTGGAAGACTCGATTGAGGCAACAAATGTGAGACTGCGGACAGTTGGAATTCTGGTTGTTTTGATGAATGTTCTCAGCTTTCTCTACACTTTGCCACAAAGTGTGTTCCTGCCATCGTCTAGCGTTGACTTGGTAGGAAAGAGTCTTTGGGCAGGTCTACATAATCATACCAAAGTAATGTAGGAAATTTAATTTCGTTGTAGCTTCGATACCGGGGCTCTTATAGTTTTTGAAACATCAATTGAGATGGCAGTACAACACAGTTGCACCATATTCCCCAAAACTCTGGGTGTCGGTTATGAGATATTTTTAGTGGCAAAATGGGCAAAAACGGCTTGAAAATGGCCAATTTGGAAACACTGAAAACTGATACAATACGGCAAGTGGCATCAGTTAAAATATAATTTTTTCAAATCGCCAGTTGCGCCCGCTGGTCCGTGTAGTCCACAAATTTTTACAATAATAATATTCAACTCTTACATGTAAGTTAAATCTTCTTTCATATCTTAAGCTTACACATAGACATATCTTTTAATATAGACTTAGGCAAGCGGTTTCAGTTGAAATAAACTTTTTGCAACTCTAACTTGTCAGCAATACAT
>JBAMBP010001493.1:0-111423 GCA_037044515.1 Phortica magna
TCATCATGCCAGTAAGAATTGTTCAGAGAATCGTTTAATTAATTTCATAGCATATGTTACATGTAAGCACAGCGACACATACGGCAGTCTAACGTACATAAACTTGCATGCTTTATGTGTGACTTAGCTTTATGTAACATAGGCAAATTTACAATTTAGAATATCATGCAATGCTTTTAATGTTGATTTCCCAAATGTGCTCTTCTAGTATAGCATTATTCGCTTTTGTCTTGCCATGTACAAACTCTGGAATGGCATCATACTACAAAAGTCGATCCTTTTCTTTATCGTCTTGCTATATGGACTGTGGTTCTCTTACATAAGCATAGGGACTTGGTTGGCTATACTTGGCTTTGGATTGCTTAGTGTTCTGCTACATGCGAAACTTTTGTTTAGCATACCATAAAAGGCAAGCCGGTAAGACTTTGAATTTAACAAAAACATATAAAATTGGTTGTATTTTTTTAAATAAAGACGCGTGCCTCACTGGATATGGTCAATAATATGCAAAAAACACAACTGTGGTAAGAACAATATAGTTGGCCAGACTAGAAGGCCGGTAATATGTACAAGAACCAATAAATAGGCATAAAATAGCAAAAAAATTGTGAATTGTAAACGGAAATAAAACCATTAAATATTTGCGGTCAAAAGCACAAATATACGAACACATAAAACAGAAGAGTAAATCATAGCAGAAATTGCTTTGGTGTTGTTTTTTTTTATTTTTCTTTGAATCGAATTGGAGAACTGTTCGTGTGTCTGCATAGAAGAGTATAATTTGTTGTCCTTTTTTTGTGTTTTGTTTCTCGTTTTTTGGTTGGTTTTCTTTTTTAAGCACAAAATATTAGATTAGAAATTAGGATAACCATTGGCGGCGCACAACCAGGCAGGCAACAGACCAGAACGCAATTTGCCTAAACCTTAACGATTTCGAACGTACCCAAAATAGCTACACTGATGCCTTACGAAACAAAAACCAAAGGCAAAAAGAAAAAAAAAAGAAGAAATAACAGCAAAAAATAAAGACGCAAGAAAATTCGAAATGGTCCATGGTGGCGAACATAAATCATGGAAACTGACATTTCACCATTTTCTGGATTTGTATATACGAACAATTTGCGTAAAAGTTCAGACAAGTTTCGGACAGCAAGCATGGCTCGTGTAGCGTTCAGCGTTCAACAGCAGCCTAAATGAATGAGCGAACGGGCGTTTACGTACGCAGGAACATACTAGTACGAGCAAATGAATGAAGTATTGTGTGAATGATTGAATGAATGAAGCAAGCAAAAACGGAAGTTAGCAAGCTTTGCCTATAGTACATACATACAAACATACATATATAAAAGCTGCCAGGCAAGCGACGCAATGTCGAAACAGATGGTTTGAGCATAATAGTTCAAGTTTGGTTCGGTTTTAGCTTTGAATTATGTGTATATGCGTAAGCGCACAAACACACACGCAGCTCCTCGGTCTGTCTGTCTGACTGTTGGTCTGTCAATTGGTTATACGCTCGGTCAGTTAGTCGACAATTCATAGAATTCGTAGGCATGGCACTCATGGCAAATCCCAACTGACCCACATAAATCATTTCGCAATTGTATGCGTCTGCATGTGAATGTGTTTTTGGCTTGTCTATGAATGATTCTTTGCTCATAAGCAGAACGAGATGTTTTCATCTTCTAAAACACACGCTGTGTGCACGCTCACTTCTTCATCATTTTATGCTTGGTTTTGGTTTTTTTCTTTCCCGTTTTTGTTTTTGACCGTTGGCTTGGTCATGATAGTGCAACACTTTGGCACAAAAATTACGCTGCGCTTTTTGGATCAAACCAATGTCTTGAACCATGAAGTGTACTATGAGTTTTGTTAAAGTCTTACTTGCTAAGTGGGTCACTTGCTGGCTTGGCTTGGCTTAATGGTAGTTAAATTTAGCCAAAAATGCGTAGGTGAAAGTGATATGTGTGCGAGACAGTGATAGAGCGTGTGTGGCAAAAGTGCTCGGCAAGGTAAAGTTGACGATGTGCGCAAATTAAATAGGTCGATTCGAAGTAAATTGATGAAAATTGCCAGATCATTGTGAGTAAGGAAAATGTTTGCGCTTTGAGCAGTGAAAGTTTGTGATTCCTTTTTGGTAATTATTGCAGGCATGTTGGTTTGATTAATGGCAAAGATTAATGTTTAAAGTTTGACATAACAAAAAAGATACTTTTTTTATCATAAAATTTAACACAAATTTTCAACACTCAACTATTAAATCAAATGACATTTGTACGTCGTACAAAATTTAAGTTTTTTTTCACATATTTAATAAATGTTCAGCATAATTAAGGCACGCCAAAAGTACAATGACTTTAGTAACTTTAATCAAGCGCAAATCAAGACTCTCATGCCACTTCATTTGCACATTGCATAAAACGCTTACAACAACAAAAAGTATAAGCACGAATAAGATTACCACTAAGCCGTCAGTATATGACTGTGATCTACTTGTGCTTGGCGGCGGTTCCGGCGGTTTGGCTTGTGCCAAGGAGGCAGTTGAGTATGGCGCGCGCGTTGTATGCTTGGACTATGTGAAACCAACGCCGGTGGGCACAAAATGGGGTGTGGGCGGCACTTGTGTGAATGTCGGTTGCATACCAAAGAAATTGATGCATCAAGCATCGTTGCTCGGCGAGGCCGTGCATGAGGCTGTGGCTTATGGCTGGAATGTTAATGACAAGAATATTAAACCAGATTGGCACAAATTAGTAAATTCGGTGCAAAATCATATCAAATCGATTAATTGGGTGACACGTGTCGATTTGCGCGATAAGAAGGTCACCTACATTAATGCGCTGGGCAGTTTCGTCGATGCGCATACAATCCAATACATGTTAAAGCACGGTGAAGCGCAGAAGATCAGCGCTGAGCATATTGTGATTGCCGTGGGTGGTCGACCACGGTATCCGGCGATAGAGGGCGCCATGGCGCATGGCATTACGAGCGATGACATCTTCAGCATGCAACGTGAGCCCGGCAAAACGCTCGTCGTGGGCGCCGGCTATGTGGGACTCGAATGCGCTTGCTTTCTGAAAGGTCTGGGCTTCGATACGCACGTCATGGTACGTTCAATTGTGCTGCGTGGCTTTGATCGTCAAATGGCTGAGCTGCTGGCGGCCATGATGCTCGAACGTGGCATACAATTCATAAGCACAACAATACCAAAGGCCGTTATCAAGCAAACAGATGGTCGACTACGTGTCGATTATCTGAATACAACAACAGGCACACAGGGCAGCGATGTCTATGACACCGTGCTCTGGGCCATTGGTCGTAAGGGTCTGATTGAAGATCTTAATCTAACAGCAGCCGGCGTGCAGATACATAATGATAAAGTGCCTGTTAACGACCAGGAGGCAACTAATGTGCCGCACATTTATGCTGTAGGCGATATTGTGCACGGCCGACCCGAATTGACGCCCGTCGCTATACTCTCGGGTCGCCTTTTAGCGCGTCGCCTCTTCTCGGGCTCGGCACAAATGATGGATTACTGCGATGTTGCCACCACCGTCTTTACACCACTCGAATACTCATGCGTTGGCTTGTCCGAAGAGGCGGCCATGCAAAAATATGGCACCGATAAAATCGAAGTATTTCATGGTTACTTCAAGCCCACCGAATTCTTTATACCACAGAAAAGCGTACGTCATTGTTATCTCAAAGCCGTGGCCGAAATAACCGGCGATCAGAAAGTCTTGGGCTTGCATTACATTGGTCCCGTTGCGGGTGAGGTTATACAAGGCTTTGCAGCGGCGCTCAAGTCCGGTTTGACTATTAAAACTTTGCTCAATACCGTTGGCATTCATCCAACAACGGCCGAGGAATTTACACGGCTCTCGATAACAAAACGTTCGGGTCAGGATCCAACGCCGGCTTCATGTTGTAGTTAAATTATTTGTTTTTGTTTCGAGTTTTATGCATAAAAGTAATAAATTATTGCTGGCAAAATATTCAACAATTCTTTGGTTACATTTCATTTGTCATAAAACAAACAAAGACAACGATTTGCAAAAAGCTTTTCAAATGTCAAGTTGGCTAACAAAGACAACGACAACAACAACGACAAGACAATTGTAATTTAAGTCGGCAGACGGCAGCGCAATGGTAACGGCCAAAGTTCTTTTAATGCGCTGCCATACAAACCAACAAACTCATATATATATTCTCTTTTTTTGAGGTTAAGTGATGCACATTGTGCAAAGTGCATTGTTGCACCTTCATTGCCGCGTTCGCTGTACTTTGCTTGTGCTCGCCAGCGAAAAGTATACGTCGAGCTATAAGAAATAGTTTAAGTGCAAAATTTTACGCTTTATCGAATTACCCGCGGGTACTTTAACTTCAAGTTTTCAAGCTAAACTTCTTGCAAAAGTGTGAAAGAAGGAGAGCACGGTTGGGAGACGCGCTAAGCGAGCCGGAAAAGTTTTCATTCGCAGAGCGACGCCTTTGGTGATGTTTGTGCACTTTGACCTGTGCCCTCACCGCCACTTGCCGACACTTTGTTTATTTTTTTTTTTAGTATTTTTGCTTTCTATGTACTGTTGTTGTTATTGTACGTATTGCAATTGCGTTGGTTGATATAAATTTATGGTTTCTTGCAATATGAAACTAATTTTCGGCGAATTTGTTCGCTTTTTATGTCTGTTTGTGTACCGAAAGAAAAGTTAAGGTAGGAAACCATTTGTTAAATGAGTTGGCTTGAAGAACGAAAATATTTTAGTTTATTTTTTTGTTTACTTATTGAAAAAGTATTGAACGATAATCGAAAGAGTTGGGAGGTCGACATGAATCGATCAGGCATCGTTGAAAAAATACAAAAAAACGTACTTTCATACAATAAGGAAATACAAATCGTAAAGCATAGGGAAAAATAAATTTTTTTTGTTCTTTAAATTTTTAGGATAAAAACTTTATATATAACATCCAAAAAGGGGCAAAGGAAGTACCTGTGCTTTACGAAAAATTCTGTTCATAAAAATATCATATTTAAATTTCAAGATCAGTCAAGTAGTTCTTGAGATATATTGTAAGCCATTTTGTTATGTCTCGAACTAAGATTATTAAAAAATATCGAAATGTGGCAAATTGGTGAACGACATGTCATATGTATTTTCGTCAGGATCAGTACACTAAATTACACAAGAATTAGGTAAAATTATTGAAACATTTTTTGCTTGTTGGTCTGTTTAATTTATATAGTATCCCTTTGGCTTGTATGAGTGCAAAACAACATATTGTTATACACTTTAAAAAAGAACTGATGGAGAAGGTTAAATAACACGCCTACACGCACACATTATCTTTCAACTGCAATCATGGCAACAAAACGTACATCCTTGTCACTCGTTTAGTCGTCCAGTCGCATTCGCGCGTGGCAACACGTTTTGCTGATTTGACATTTCAAAATAAATGACAAGGCAGCGCAGTCGGCAGTCGACAGTCGACAGACGGCAGCAAACGGCAAGAACGACAAAATTGTCATTCAGTTAGACAGACAGACAAACGAGCTTTGCCAAAGAAATACAAAATACTGACGACTGACTAAAAACGAAAAAAAAAAACGTAAGAGAACAAGAACAATTTGACGCATGAAGTTTTAATTTATGAAGTTCGTTGCCGAACAGCAAGAAAACTGAGCATGTCACTTTTTTTTGCGCACATACGTCATGTATTTCTTCTTCAACTATGGGTTTTTCTATTGCCATTGGCAATCATAAGCGGCAAACGATCATGCGACCAAAGGCGCCAGAAAGTATGCCACATTTTTTGCTTAAATATGTTGTTGCTCTGCAAACCGTGCATCAACCATGTAGGCTAGTTGTGTTCAAAGGCATCGAAAAAAAAAGTGAAGAAAAAATTTGATTAATGTTTACTTCCGATTTGCATAAATCTTGCTTTAGTCTTATTTTTTCTGTTGTATACTTTTGCGCTTTCAGTTGCTTTTTTGTTGTTGGCTGCTTTTGTTATAAATTATTTTTTTATTAGTTATATGCCCGAAAAGCGGCAGCAGTTTATTCTCACGGGTTAAGAGCGCCCCGAAGGCGCACAATTCATGCAAGACAAGTTTGTTGGTCATGTTTTTTCGGGCTCATAATATTTTTGTTACATATTTTTCAGCTTTAATAAAATATTATTTATATTATTTTGTTTCGTTTTCGTTTTCTGCATATTTTGGCCTATTTTTATGTTATAATATTTGCTTGCTCAAGCGCAAGTAATCAGCAACGCAAAGTGAAACGGAGCAGTTGCTTGGAAATTTTGCTGCTTTCATTTTTTTCAAATAATTCTTGTTTCTCCTTTATTTTTTATGAATAAAAAAGTTTTGAATGAAAATGCTGCCTGGTTGCTTATATTACAAACGATTAAGGTCAAGGATGTTGTTTAATAATATTAGTTTTGTTCGTTTTTTTTTTGGAAGCGGCAAGATTAATGTTTTAGAAAAATAATGCTATAAAAATTATAGTAAATTGTTTGGTGTTGAAGTGAGTTTTATGAGGACAGGGATTATATAATAATTTTGGCTTTTTTAATAAACTACTTTTGGGCGTTTTAACACAACTTAGTGTTAGTAACAAACTTGTTCGGCTTGACTTACTAAAACCTTCCCTACTTATGCAAGACACTTTTAACTTTTAAAGCTCAAACCAAGAAAAAAAAAGTTATTTAAGTAAAAGAACCAACAACTAAGTACCAAAGTAACACGATACTTTATCTATCACTCACTCACTAACTCACTCAGTCAGTTACTCATGCACACCCACGCATATACACACATACATTCGTCAGTCACTCATCACTGGCACTGTCTTAGTCATGGCTCAGTTATTTCTCCTACCATTGTTGTTATACATTTCAACGCATATCATGGCATTACAAACAATTCCACTTTAGACGACGACCTACAGCCGCAAAAGATTGTGGTTACAGCAAACATGTAACCATAGCATGGCACATGCCTGTACAGAGTAACCAAAACCCCCACAAACAACCGACCAACCAAAAGATCGACCGACCGCCTATGGTGTTTGCTCATGGGGCACCCACAATGTATTTGTTGTTGTTGTTGACGACAATGACGTGCCAAAGTGTGCTGAGCGGTTGGGGGCGTGGGTCAAGTTGATTTTTAGACAAGTATCGAAATGAAATCAGTCGCGTAACTTTTGTTTAAAATTCAAAAAGTATTTAGCAACTTTTTCAATTGCGTGTTAAGGTATTAAAACTAAGGCTTCCAAGCGCAACTCAACTTGATTTGTGTTCGAACAGTATATCAGTTTGTCTATCAGTCATGGTCTGTGCTACTTTAGTGCCTTGGTCATTCATACATTCCTTGGTCGCTCATTCATTCATTCATTCATTGTTGTCACACAGATTAAGTCTTGTTTGTCAATTTAGAATTTTTCGATCCTATTAAGTTTTCAATCACCGATTTATTTATTTGCATTTGCATTTAAGTTTACGACACTGTTTGTCTGTCAACGTTTGCCGTTGCTTCATCAATCGTTCAATGTCGTCATTTAAATGACTTATGTCCATTTATTATTGACAAAGTCAACGTCATCAATTCATTTTCTGTCACAATAGTTTAATTTCAATTTAAATTTCAACTCTTTGCAATCGTAACAATTTTCCAATGACAATTTCTCTCTATCTCTCTGTTTGTCTCTATGGTATCTATGTATCTACGTATCTTTGCATCTGTGCATCTCAAGCAATTGCTGTGTTCAACTGTTTGCTTAAGCTTTTCAATGTATGCACTTCAGCATGTTTCTGCAATTGTTTATTTTAAGCGTACGGCACGCTTCAACGTGTCTTCTCTTTCCTCGGCTACACATTGTAATTACATAAAATGTTCATCAAGTGTTTATTGTTGAAGTATTCATGAAACTTTGCAAAGTAAATTTATTTACCATAGTTTTTTTGTCTTTATGCAATCGCATGTGTTTATAAATAAATTTGCAATTATTTAATTACTTTTACAAAAGTATACTTTCGCATATTGAACATTTAATATATTAAATTTTGTGAAAAGTTTAAGAAAGACCATCTTTTTTAACCTCAATCGGAAAATGAGGCGATGAAAAAGTTGAAGTCTCTTGCAGAGTATACATCTGTCACAGCATAGCCTCCAAATGTATGAACTGGTCTTAAGATTTGTTTAAAAGATGACTTTTTTGGGTGTAGTCGTTGCTATATCTCAAGAACATTTTTTCAATAATGAGTGGCCATATGTTACAACGTATAAGATGACAACATAAAGTGTCATTCACCGATTTTTTAATTAAATGAAAGATCGTGGGTATTTTGTCAAAATTTTTAGTTTATGCTTTTTAGTTTCAAGTGCAGTCCATTACTTGAGCAATTCCTGTTTAGAGACTTTTTTAGCATTCCTGTTAGTTGCATCATTTTAATGCTTTTAATACACCAAGCTCAATGTGAGCCAAAAGTTAAGAGCAACCACAAACAACAAGCAAAAAAAAACTAGGAATGCGACTTTGTGTATAGTTGCCGTAACTCTTGCTCTCTCACTCAAGTCGGACGCATCAAATTAAAGCACATAAAATTTTCAAAGCCTTCAACGCAGTTTCGAATTCAGTTTGAAGCGTGTGGCAGCCTCAAACCAAACTGTGGCTTCTTCTTGCCTTGCCTTGCCTTTACCTTTTTTTTCGACGTGGTGGCAGACGAGGCAAGTTGATGCTAGTGTTGCATTCGACTTTTGTGTCGCATGTTGTTGTTTTTGTTATTGTTGTTGCAACGTGTGCTGTAATTTAATTTCATAAAAGCAATTGTGCCATGCGAAAACTGAAGAGTATGAAGTCTTAGTATGTGTATGTGTGTGTGTGTGTGTGTGTGTGTATTTGTGCGAGTATGTCTGACAATATGACGTCTGGTGCTTGCTTGCCAGCCTGCCAGCCTGACTGCTCGTTGAGTCGCAGCACGAGTATGTATTTATTTTTTAATGCCGACATACGACAAGTATTTTCATTGTCTTGTTTGTTAGCACAGTTTTTTGTGTCTGCTTTTCCGAGCGACATTATTTAAACAGTGCAAGAGGGGGAGAGAGGAAGAGTGAGGGAACAGAGCGTACAGACTGCCAACGAAAAGACGTGTTCGTTGTTGCTGACATTGGACTTGCAATGGTTAAAATGGTTGGCAACGCTGGCAAACAAGTTGTAAAAACAACTACAACAACAACAGCAATACACTGTCAACTTACAACAAATAATTGCGTATGTTTGCTTTGTGTGCGTTGATTTTTCCAGTCAGTGTATGTCAAGCTAAAGCGTTTCAGGCTTTTAGGCGCTGGCAGCGGCAGCAGCAGCAGCAGCTGTAACGGCACTCGCACAGTGTTGCTGTTGCTGCATTACAACACACACATGGCGTATGGCGTGCATTTTTACGAAATGACAATGAAAACTCAACACTTATGCACAAATGTTGCCAAGAAGTGAACAAATGATGATGCTTTGTTAGTTGCTTAAGTCCTGAACAGCCCTGAGCTATGCTATGTTTTTTTTTTTCGGTGGTTTTTCTTATTTTTTTTTATATTCTTCTCAGTTTTAACTTTCGTTTGAAAGAATTACGAGCACAAAGGATAACGCTCGCACTCTTTATCTCTCAGGAACACCCATCTTGTTCTCGCTCACACTGTTTCAGTCGCTAAGCATTAAGTACGACCGCAGAAAAATGCGCACACACACACACACACACACACACACAATGCTTGGCTGCCTAAAAGCATGCTACAAAACTTACAAAAGCGAAAAGCGGGCAAAAATCCGCTTTCAAAACATAAAATAAAAGTAAAAAAAAAACAAAAAAAAAATGTTGTCTGAGCTGGCGCGGTTTAAGTATTTTGAAATTAAATTAAAATTGCAGCCGGCAGACTGCAATCGCAAAGATAGCAAACCGCAGTTGAATCCTAAAAGTATGCTACATGTAAGTGTATGCTGTGTATCTTTGAAGTGCGCTCAGTCGTTGCGTTCGTACGCTCATTCGTTCATTCGTTCGTTTGTGTATGTTTGGGCGTATGTTTCAGTGTTGATAACGACGACAAAGGCAAGTAGAGCGAGTACACAAACTTAAAAAAAACACACACAAAAACAACAAAAAAGAAGTGAATGTTGGGCATTGAAATCTATTCAAACGCGCATATATATAATATTTTTCAGACTCCTATATTGCGCTCACTTTTTCCATTTACCACATCTCCCCTTCACCCTCACCCTCAGTCTCATAGTCTATCTTGCGTATGCTTTTAGCTTCAATGGCTGATCTTCATTTTTGATATGACCAACAAAAAGTTGCACAAACACTGAAATGCCTTTATTGCAGCAATGCAATTGTTACCAAACATTATATATATTTTAATCTTTAATGAAACAGAAACGCGCATGAATGACGAAATGCAACCAAATGAACAAAGTTAACTAAAGCAAAGTTTCCACATAAATATTTCTTTAAATTTTGCAAAAATTAATAAAGTTTTGCAAATAAAATTGTTGCAATAAGCAAACAAACAGTGCAACATTCAATTACAGCTTTGGAAAAAACAATAGCACACTTTCTGATTCTGATTTCCTGATTATTTTTTTAATGAGCAATGTCCTTATGAAAAGACTTTACATTAAAAATTACAACAAGTTTTGCAGCATCAATTAAATATGTGTTCTTTGAGAACTTGACGTATTTTTATCTATGAATACTTTAAGAGGACAAACACACTTTGAGATTCTTTATCTAGAGATTTTTGAACCAATACTTGACTTAATCACGTCAATTGCCACATTGATTTTAATTTAAATGGCCGATAGAATATTTTCAACTTTATTGCTTAGTAAAAAAAGTGTTAATTTAGAAATATTTTTTTGCATTTTATGAAAAGTGCTTGTATTTCTTTGCCCATAGCTGTACATTTGCCTTTTTAATTACATATGAAGTTATTAAATTATTGTAATGTCAAGTGTACTGCTTTAAAGCGCAGCAAAACAACAAAAAGTATGCAACAATAAAGTAAAGTAATACAAATAGACACTAAATGCAGCACGTGCATGATTTTATATGCTTATTTCTCTCTTCTTATATTGTTTTTCAAACAGTAAAAATCATAATCAACACTGGGAAAAAAAGGAAAAAAAACGGAAATAATAATAAAATAAATAAAAATAATACAAAAAAGACGACAAACGCGTACGACACCAACGTCAACACAGACGTCAACGTCAGAAGTGACAATGGCAACGACGCCGGCGTTCAGCATCAAGCGAGTGTAGCATGTGTTTTGTGTATAGTCAAACTTGGCTGTCGCTGCTGTTGCTGCCAGTGATTCTGTTTCATGTCTGACAAACAGTCTGGTTATGCTGTTGGACTAACTGACTGACTGATAAAGCATTGTTGGCGCGCCCATTATCAGTCTCAGCTGCATGGCTCACCCTCTTGTATAAACATTCTGGCCTCTATGTATGTCTGTCTGTCTGTCTGTCGTTCTGTATAACCATTCGTATGTCTGTCTGTCTGTGTAACCGTCCGTGTGATGGACGTGTGCCGCTGACATGTTTCTGGCATTGCAACAAATGCGATGACGATGACGACGACTCATGATTTTTGTTTGTGTTTTGACGTACTTTTTGTTACACTCCTTTTGTTATTATATGTATTTTTATTGTTATTGCTTTTATTGTTCTCGTCAACGTCATTGTTGTTGTTGTTATTGTTTTTTGTTGCTGGCACATTTGGCGCTAAATATCGTAATTATGCTTATCAATGTGAAATTTTATTTTCTATCAAATAAAACAGACTCGTTACAATGTCTCTTCTATTTTTTTTTTCTGTTCTGTTCTGTTATGCCGCCATTTTGTGCTTCTGTTGTAGTCATTGCAAATTATGACACAACGTCGTCAACACCGCCATTGTTATTGTTGTTGTTGCTGTTGTTGTTGTCATCATCAACATCATAAGCAGCACCAGCAGCAACATCATCATCATAATGTTCTACAGATGATGACATTGCGTTGCTCATTATGCACGCATTATCATCAACATCATTATTATTATTATTATGATTATCATCAACGTCATATGTCGACTTCGTCGTCGTCATCGTCATCGTTGTCGCATGTAATTTGCGTGCGGCTTTCGTTTTGTGTTCGGGTTTTGTATTCTGCATCTTTTTGGTAGTTTGAGCAACATTTTCTGTATGAAAAGTCAACATTTTGTAGTTTTTCATGTGGAAAATTGTCATTGTTGGTTTCGTTATTAATTAATTTTGTGTAAATACATATGTGCATGTTTGTTTGTGTGTGTGTGTGTGTGCAACTGCAGTTGAGCGTATATACATATATGTATCTATGCTTATATGTGTGCCTATGTTTCGATTTGGCTTGGCAATAAAATGTTTTCACATGAATGAAAATGAATAGTTTCACTGTTCTGCACATAAACACAAACACGTAATTTTAATTAGACAAAATTATCAAATGACGCTGCATTTATAACACTTAACTGCATTTAAAGTGAGTGAGTGAGTGAGTGTGTGTTTATGGCATAATAGATTATTTGAACTATAAGCGATTTTTCTCAAGCAGCTGATAATTAGTTTTTGTATAATACTGAATAAGCTGTTTTCAATTTAAGCATTAATAGTTTTATTAGTTTTTCCGGATTCCTATCATCCGATCATCCTATTATCGGGACACGTTCGTTAAAGAAAATTCTTAGAATTGATGAAGAAATGTCGAGAAGTGTCTGAATTGCGATAGTGCAGATACTGGACTCCAAATATTCCTTAAACAGGAACGAGAGAGGGAATGCATGTCAAGAACCATCTCACGCAAAAGTTTTGGCAGCTTTAGATGTTGCTATTAAGTTGTTTGAAAGGTGGGCCAAATCGGATCTTAACCAAAACCAATCATAAGTTAAACGTTGCTAAAACGTTGTATGTGAAACCAATTACATTATTCAAATTGCTGAAAATTTAATATTTAAATAATATGACTTTTAAATCAAGTATTCAGATTTTCGTTTACAAGGAAAACCCCAGACTTTATTTGATCCGCATAATTGGAATTAAACTGACCTTAAAAGTCTAACAAAGCTTTAGAATTATTGAAATTACCAAGAAACTGAAACGATTCTAATATATCAAGACGCAAAATTGCTGTCAACTAATGTAGTAAAGTTTTCACAACCCAGTGCCATTAAAAATAACCAAGACTTAAATGCGAGACCGGCTAAACATTAAAATCAACCGCACAAATACTAGGTTAGAAAAAGAAGAAACAGCAAAAAAAAAAACGTATATCATATACTTATATATATCGCACTGCATAACATGACAGCAAATGCATATTATGCATAATTAACTGTTTATGCGAACAAGTGACAAGCAAAAGGACATGCCAACTTACAAGCCGTAAAGGACTCGCATGCATAGCTAACTAGCAGAGGGGTCGCGGCAAGCAAAGCAGTAATGCAGTTGAATCTATGTGTCTGTGTGTGAGAGTGTGTATCAGTCGTTGCCTCATTTTACTAATTTTTTTTCGCCTTTCTTTATTTTTTCTAGGTGTCTGTGTGTAAAAAAAACGCTTGATGAAAACATGTCCTGCTCTTCATTTTCAGTGTCCTTTGCTGTTTGTGTTTTTTTTTTTTGTCGTTTTCGCTTTTTTTGTATTTTCTATTTCTCATTTCCTTCGTGCCTGTCGACAATAATGTTAATGATGATTGCGTTGACGATGATGATTATGTTTGATGAAAGTGAAACAATGCACAATGCGCCGTTACTAATTTAGACATTCATTTTTTTTGCTTTTCTGCTTTTTACTCTTTACTTTACTTTCGTTTTGCCTACTGTCGCCTCTGCGTGCTGTCAACTGTGGCTTTTAATAATTCACACTCAAAGACAAAAGGTTGGCATACCAAGTAAGGCGTAACTCAATGGAAAAAAAAGTGTAGCATGCTTTGCAGCGCGCTGTCAGTTTGTCACCGTGTCGCTTTTGTCATTTTAACTTTGACTCTGCCGTTAGGCTGTCTGTACTCAATTTGATGTGTTTACCATGTGTCTATGTGGCACAACAAAGGGATCTCACAGCGGCAAAAGGACGCTAGACAAGTCTCGTTTGGCCTGTTTTTTGTTTTTTTTTTTTTTTTGTTGCTTTGTACCTGTTTGTAACTTTTTAGACGGTTTCGATTTTGTCTAGGCAAGCGCAGACGTTGTAGCAAGAGAAAGAGTGCATGAAGCATTTCACTTGTTGGCATTGCTGACTGTTGATGTTTGACTTGAATACCTGTCCGGCTCATGTAATAGCTTGTTAACTCTATAGTAATGTGACACAAAAATTGGAATTTTCAGTTTACAAAAGGCAAGACAAACACGATAATACAAAGAAAACAAAAAAAAAGGGTTAGCAAAAACGACTATTTGCCATGTCGTTGTGCTGAGTTGAGTTGTGGTAGAAATAAAGTCTAGAATTTCAATGTGTCTGCCTATGAAATACGACATTTCAATCAACAGCAAATCAAAACTGAAAATAGTTTTTAAAGCCGATTGTGCAAATGTTACAAAAACTAATATTGAATATGAGACAGCTGCCTAAAAGTATGCTGCACTTTTTTATGCACTTCCAGGCTATTGTTGAGCACTGTATATATTTAGAAGCACAAAAAATAGAAAAAAACCAAGCCTTTTAATCAATTTAGCATGTTCAAAAAAATAAAACACAAAACTTTATGATGTTAACTAAAGCACTTTAGTTATTTGAGCGAATCAACCACACACACACACACACTCAAAAACCTCAAAAAAAGTATGCTCGTACTTACTTTGTAAACTCAAAATACCCAAAAAATTTAATTAAAATTTTCTAAAGTAAATTTTACAAGAGAAAAAGTACAAAAAAATAAAAAACGACAGCAACAAACTAAAAAGCTTAATTTTGTAGAATCCAAACGAAACGTAACTTTTCAACACAACGAACACAAACACACACACACACACATATATACACTCATACAAAAGCATACAGGACACTCGCACAGGATATTGCATTGTATATGCTTTTCAAATAAATTTAATTCAGTGTCTTTTCACTCATTCATCCTTTCATAGCATTACGTCGTACTTTCGTTTATTCATGAAATGCCATGAAAGTGCTTCAACTATTTGCCAACTACATTTTTCTTTCTTTCTTACTTCCTACTTCTTTATACTCTGCCCCGTGCCTTGCACTCTTTCACGCTTTGTTTTATTTTTGCATTTTCACTCCTTATCATCATCATCATCATCATCAGCAGCAGCATCAGCCATGGCCGATGTTGTCGTCATCGTCACCAGTGTGTATGGCATGGCAGGCAACGTTTGGTTGGTCAAATGCATTGCATATACGCAAGTTCAATTGAACTGTGTGCACAAAAACTTCTTCTGCACTATTCGTTTCATTTCGCTTTTGGGTGCTCCTCTACTGTCAGTCAGCGCATGTAAATTCAAACAGTGCCAAATTTTCCATATGAAAACGGACATGAGCGGTGGGTTGCGGTGCAGCACAAATGACCAAAAGCAAAACTTTTTGACACTTAATGAATCGTACGTATGCTGGACTGATTGTGTGCGTGTGTGTGTGTGAGTACTTTCGAACAATTTGCATACTTGGTGCTTGCGCAGTGAGGCAATTTTATGCTTGCAGGAGTACAAAGAAGTGGATAGCAACTATTGGCTGCTCCAAAACAAAAAAAAAGAAGTACGAAAAGACAAAACGTAAATAAAAAAGTAAAGACAAAAAGGTGTATGTAATGACTTATGCCAAAGTGTTGCGACTCTACACTTTTCTCATCCAAATCATTGGCTTTGCAAACCTTGTTATTTGAACACTTGTGCATGTTTTCTTTGACATATTTCTAATTGGTGTTTGCAACAAGTACGACGACTTGGTACGGTTCTGACACAAATGACAGTAAAAGACAGCAAAAGACAAACGAAAAAGAAACTGAAAGTTTCCAGAAAATTAAGCAGAAATTTTTAATTGACTGTACATGTTTGTGTGTGTGTGTGTATGTGTTCATTCGTTAAGTGAGTTCGAATTTTCTTGCATTTCTCAATTGAATTTCATGTTAAGAAAAACAAAGCCAACGAAGAAAAGTACAATTCAAATTGAAAAACATAAATGTAGCATACTTTCAAGCGTAATTTAAAATTTTGCTCTTATCTGTTTGCCTTTTGTTCGTTGTGAAAACGAAGTGTTATGTTATTTTCATGGATAAGAATCTCAATTATTTAAACGTTTAAGATATTTCGATTTGACAATTAAATTTTTGTATATTTAAATATTTTATGACATTTTTGTGCAAAAATCATTGTAAATTTTGTAGTCACAAAATCAACAAATCGTTATTGCTTTAAAATTAAAGTTATTGTCAAAGCTAAGCAGAAGACCAACATAAATTTCAATGTTGCCGACATTTTTGTAATAAAAACGCAAAACTGAAATATGAGAGCTCATGCATATGCATAGCCATGAATATGAAACTATACGCTTTTGATTGTAAGGCGAAGCGGTATGTGTGTGTGCGACTTGAATCGATTTAAGTCAAGCCAAATGCATTCGGGCAATGAGCGCAACAGTGCATGATAATGAAGCCAAGTTGCCGCATTTCGTTGCTAAAGTCGAGTCAAGCTAAGCCAAGTGGCAAGCAGGCAAGCAAGCAAGCAAGAGCCAAGTCAAGTCGCATTGTCGACTCTCAAGCCAAGTGAAAATTTCAATGCAAGCCAAAAATACTCAAACGAACGTTTCGCTATCGTCGCTCTCGTTTATATGTATGTATAAAAACTAACAAAATTGCTTTGAGCATATTGTCTTGCCTACTTTTTGGGTGGCAGCAGCCGTGGTTCATTCGTACGTTCGTTCGTTTGCTCATTCAAAACACCCTCGCCAAAAATGCTCAGTCGTCCATTCGATATGGCAGAAGTTAGCATACATTTATCTTGCATATATTGGCCAACTGGCATATGGCCATGCATATTAACAACCTATTTTTAATGGTTGATAGTCAGGCAGTTTGCTCGTGCGTTCAATGACTGCCAGTGTGTTGGCAACTCTCACCAAACAGGCAGACAGACAATCACCGCTGCCATGACCGACCAACAAACAGTCTCATCCGATTACGCATAAATATGCACCCCACACAATCAACCATTACCCCCGCTATGCCTTCATTGCCTCCAATGACTATTGCCCAAAATGCAAACTGACCATAACGATTTCAAATGTCGAAGTCGTCGTCGTTGTCGTCGCGTCTTCGTTGTCGTTACCATCTTCGTCTGCTTGAAAGTGCTTTAGTGTCTTACAAAAAAGTTCACTTAACTGTCTCATGACTTACTTAAGTGTCTACTTTTGGGCGTTTCTAACTTAAAAACTGCTGCTTCGGAAGGGTTTCCTGTCGCTCAGTCGCTCACTCGATTGCTCGTTGTTGGGCGTTGCTAAATTGAAATGCTCGCTTTTGACTAGCTTCCGTTTTGGCAGCTGACAAGTGTTGCCATTTAAATTCAATCGACGATTTTTTTTCTTTTTTCTATTTTTTCATAGCACTTCCTTTTGCTTCTTTAATTTAGCTATTTTTCTATTTTTCAAGTTTTCCGCCCATGCGTGGGTGTCGCTTGGTCATTCCTGTTCGTTTGTTAGTTTTACTTTTACATTTTATTCGTCTTTTTTTTCAGTGCGGTGTTGGGCATTTCAACTTCCGTTTGTCTAACATCAATTCTATGCTTGTCTCTTACTACGTGTGCTGCTTTTACTCAACGTTTGTTTGTGTGTGAGTGTGTGTGTCTCGCATATCCTGCGGATGTAATAATTGTCAGCAGCAGTTTGTTGTTATATGCAAAGTTAAAAGGTTCAACTGTAAATTCCAGGAAATAGCGCAGTGGCATTTTATGGTTTTTGACTTTATTTAAGTGACTTTATAGGTGTGAGCATAAGCGTGTGTGGATATGTCCGCTTTTATTGAATTTTGATTGCCTTATAAAGTTTTATTCTTTGGAATTGTTTTTGGTTTTTGTTTTTTTTTTTTTTTGGTTGCACATATGTCAATAGTTTCGTAATCTAAGCTTAAATAATTCAGCTATTTCATGGCCAAAATTAATTTACATTACAGTCGCATTACAGGCCTCTCGCCATAATCTTAATGAATTGTCTCTCCAAAGACGTAACACACCCAAGCGATTTCCATTAATTTAATATATTTATATTTATATGCTTATATAAAATTATTTCAATATATCCTCAATCAATTTTCAATATGCACTCACTTATCAATCGTAAACACTTTTACACAAAATGTTATATATTCAAAACTCTTAATACCACACAAACCACCCGCTAATAACTCTTAATGCTGCTTAAAAGTGTGCTACGAAAAAGCCATCTTATAATCAGCTCACAATTTATGCATAAAGAAAAAAAAATAATTTCATTAAAAGTAAGAGAAACGGAAAATTTAAGTACGCCAACTCACATTTAATACGCAATAAGTGAGTTAAAAAAAAATGAACAAAAACTGTAAAAAAGAAAACGGAAAAATGAATAAAAGCAAATACAATAAGAAAAGAATGAAAAAAGAAAGAAACAATGAAAAAAAATACGTTGCATAATTTTGAGCTTTGTTACGACTTAGTACCTTTCGACACACACACACACACAAACACTGACGTGCAAACGCACGCACAAAGACACATATGCGCAAATGCACGCAGATCCTTTTGCGTCAACTTAACAACGTAGAAAAATATCCAAGGCAACAATAAGAACAATAGTTCCCTTGGGAGCTGCAAAAGGCAAAATTCTCTTACACATACACACACACACACACACATGCATGCAAATCCTTTACTGACTTGCAAAGCGTAGCAGCAACAACAACAACAGCAACAACAACAACAGGAGCAACAGAAGCGCCTTTGCTTCGACATCTTTCTTTCTTTCGCTCATTCACTCACTCATTTTTTTTTTGTTTTGTGTTTTTTTATTTCAATTTTATTTTCTCGTTTTTTTATATTTTTTCTTATTCAATTTTTGTATATCTTTTTTTTTTCCTCCAACTGCTTTACCTTTCACTAAGGGCAACACTCACAGACACAGACAGAGACAGCGGCACGCAATGTGCGAAAGGATGAATTTATACATATTTTTCTTACCTTTAAAAATAATTTTCATTTTCTTTTCTTTTTCTTTTTAACATTACATAAAATTGTTTGTGCTTTTTTTCTTTTCTTTAGAGTCGCTAACATGAAACGGCATTCAAATGTTTACAGGAAGCACATTTGCCTGTATGTGTATATATGTTGTTACTTCTTTGAAAGACATACACATATCGAGAGTAAGATAAGAATTGTTTGCACACATGTGGCAACGTACAAGCCAACAACAACAACTGCAACAATTTTAACAACAATTCATTCGACTACTCTTCTGGTTTAGTCTCATCTTTATACTATGCAAATAGCATGCAACTGAAGAACAGCGACTGCCTATATATGAAAATATATACTTAACTGCATGTAAGAAAGGCAAAAAGAATCAAAAATACAAGGCTACAAGAAAACTACCGAAGCTGCCACGCAACACCAAATACATAATAAAATTGCAAACAAAAAAAAGACAAGAAACCAAATAAGTATAGGAAAATATTCAACGTTGCGCCTGTGTGTATGCTACACTCAATCGAAAAGTAATGTGCGGCATGAGGCTTTTAAAAACAATAGAAAATATGCAAATTGCATATGAGAGAAACCTTATACTACTAAGGATATCGAAGCCTGGCATACCAGTGGCGTTGCTATTCACTTAGGCTTACGCTGCGTATGCGTAATATATGCATTTATATGTGATATGATTATCATATCATTCAAAGCGTAGATATTTCTCTCACTGCCAATAAGCAAGCAACATCTTTGACTGCCTGCCTGCCTGTCTACCCAACATTCTGCCTGCATTACTGTCCAAGTTGGTTATCCTTTTGAGCACATTTGTACATATTTTTCTATTGAAGCAGCATTTTATTTAAATTTCTCTCGCTTTTTTTTTCTTTACATTGCATATTTTCATTGCTGTCGACCACACATTTGTGGCTTTGAATTGTGATCTTTGCTTTGCTGCCATTATACTACTCGATAAACCATATACATATGAACTTATATGGTTTCTCAAGTATGCACAATGCTCGGATTTAGGTTGCATTGTAAATTCAACAAGTGTAACTGTGCACGAATTATATGCAGCAAGTTGTTGCTATTGTAAGCAACAAAAAAATAAAGAAAAAAATAAATAAAAATTCAACAAAAACGTACAGTTTATCTAACATGCTGTACAGTTTATCGAAAGTTTATTATTAACAATTTAAAACGAAAAAAAACACAAATTTCATTTACTTCGTTTGGCTTGTTAAGTAAGTTGTTTTGCTTATTGCAAATTTACATGAACGACTTTAATTACACTTATACAAAAACACACAAACAAATAGACAAGTAAAGAGAAATTACAAAATGTTATTTGGCAAAGTTTTGGCAAAATAAAATCACAAACAAATCCGTACAAAACTCACCTTTTGGACTATCAATTTCATTGTACAATTTATCCAGCATGAACGACCATATAATTCCGAAACTTGTACAAAGCGTCGAAAAGTGAGATTTGTGAAACTTTCAACATAAAATATTACACTGACTGAGTGCTGTGCTATGCTCAGCAGTGTTGAGCAACGGCGCGCCGTAGACAAACTGCAACACGGCTGAAGAAAAATTTTCCGCACAAATCAACAAACACAGTAAATTGTTAGAAGTATCCTTTTTTTACCCAAACACACACTTCACGCCACCACACTTGTGTGTGTTTGTGTGTGTGTGTGTGAGCAACTGTTCAAGTAATAACAATAATAATAACTGCAAATAATACAGTGCAATATGCTCTTCTGTGCGTAAATCGTTCGAGTTAAAAACTTTATCGTTTACAATTGCATCGATGCTGTCGTTTTCTCGAAGCTAATGTTGTTCTTGTTCGTGTTGTTCTTGTTGTTGTTGTGGTTGTTGCTGCTGTTGATGACGATGATGAGTTGCGTTGAGTTGCGTTGAGTTGAGTTGAGCTTAAGCAAAGTTGATAAAGATATGCTTGTCGTTGCTATGCATAAAGTTTGTCTCCTACTAAATGTAGATTTTATGTTGTCATGCTTATAAAGTTGTTGAAGATCTTGTTGCTGATGATGATGATGATGATGTCAACAATAACTTTGACAATGTTGTATTGTAGTAATTGAAGACTTTTGCATTATTAGTTTTTCATTTAAGCGAAATTTTGCGTGGTCTTTTTATCGATAAATTACTTGTATGCTTCGCTTGATTTTTGCCAAAAGCGTTTGTAGTTGTTTTTGTTGTTATATAAATTGGTATACAAATAGTTATGCAAACATATATAAACGCCTTCACAAATGTTCATATTTATTGAATTGTGTGAGAGAGTTTTTATTGTTGTCTTTATTCGTGTGTGTGTGTGTGTGTGTGTATTTCAAACTCATGCCAACGCAATTATGCTTGCATGTTTTTGGATTTCAATTTTGTGCTATTTGTTTATGCTTGTGGTTGCGTAAGTCTGTATGTATGTATGTGTTTGTGTGTGTTTTTGCCTGTTTTGCTTAATTTAAATTGGAATTTTCGCGTTCACACTTTACGAAATTCCACTTATTCAAACGCTTAAGGCGATTTTCGAAAGTGTTTTCCCTACTCTCGCTCTCTCTCTTTCGCACTCGCACGCGCTGTGTTTGAGTTTAAATTGCTGACAAGTGTTTTATTTGCTTAGACAATACAACAACGACGTTGCTGCTTAGAAATGTTTCGCTATTTTCAACAATTTCTATGCTTGCTTATTTGTATTTGGCGTTTTGTACGCAATTCTATCTTTCAAACTTTACATAACAATTAGTTTGCCTTGCATAGCAATGGTATACGTATAATTGTTATGTTTTGGTAGTTGTAGCATTTGTTGCATTTAATTATGACCGCCAAACTAATGTACAACATGTATTTTAAAGTTTGATTGAGTTGCGTAATAAGCTTAGAGAAATGTTTAAGCAAACACTTAAATGCGCAACAAAGCAACTTCTTTGTAAAGATTACACTTGTTTCAAGCATACGCAAGCATACCGAGACTAAGCACAGCTGATATCTCCCCAAACGCGCTTTAAACCACAATTGCAAGCGCATGAAAAATGTATTTAAATTACGCATACGCTCAGTGCAATTTTGTGGCGTTGCTTACAACACAAGACCGCACAATGCACGCGTTGTGTAAAATAAAAATGAAGCTTCAAGTATGAAACACAGCAAGAAATCACATTGCAAATAAGGATGAAACAGAAAGAAAAAAGAAGCGAGCGAGAAAATGAAAAAAAAAAACTAGCAAAGCGTTCGTTTTCCTTTACAACGCTTCAATGTCAAAAATGCCGCATGAATGCGAAAAGTTTCTTTTTTTTTGCTTTTATTTTTGTGTGTGTTTTTTTCCTGGCAAAGTTGCTGGTTTGCACGGAATAAAAACAAGGCGACAGGACATACTGGCAGACAGCGGAGAGAGATACCAAAACAGACCAAAAAATATCAAACAGAAACACACACAAACACACACATGTATTATTTTTTGTTAGAAGTAACAGAAACACAAAAAATAATAATAAGAAAATCATGAGAAAAAAATTTGAAACGCGCGCGCGTTTCTGTTGCAGAAAAGTGGCAGTCAAAGTGGCGCCTCGCACACACTTTGTTGCTCTTGTTGTTGTTGTTGTTGTTGGGCAACGAAAACTGCAGAAACCAAAAACGGCGAAAAAAAAAACACAACTAAAAACCAGAACAGCAAAGCATGACAAACACACAAAATTAAGTTTTCCCCGGGTAGCATGTTTGCCAACTTGTTACGGCGGCAAACGCGCGCATTGCAAAAATGCTCGAAGTTCATGGCGGCATATGGCGGCACAAGTACGCTAAAAGGACAGACAATTGACAGACGGACACACTGGCGGATGGACTGATGAAAGCAGCAGCAGCAGTACGGTAGCATGAATAGTTCAAAGGACATGCCAACGGCGGCAGGCAGGCATAGCAAGCCGGCAATCTCACTTGAGAGTTTTCATCATCATCATCGTCGTCATTCGCTGCTGCTGCGGTGACAGCAACGCCAGTTGAGGCGGCTGCGGTTGCGATTTCCGTTGCGATAACTCATAAACCGGCAAGTTTGTCTAAGCTTGCATTTAAGCACTTCACTGGCTGCATTTAAAAGTTTTTGTTTTTGCTTTGTACTTTTTGTTTTTAGTTTATGCGCTAGAGTTTCTTGCTGCAGTTTATTAGGCGCATTTTTGTGGTATTTTTCGCAATAACAACAACAACAGCTGACATACAACGTGGCATATGAGCGTAAAGAAAATAGTAGTCAAAAATAAAAAGAAGTTGCTGCCTGCACTTGTTTGATTTTTGTTCAAAATAACTGAAAATATTTGTGCTTTTTTTAACTTTGCGGGTTTTTTTTTTTGTGAAAAAATTTATAGCATACTTTTTGGCAGTTTACTTAAAATATGTTTGAAGTCTTTATATGAAAAATTACGCGTATATTTTTTTTTTAATTTTACGACACAACGTATAATAAAATAATAATTATAATAATAATAATCACGGCACTGTTTTTTTTTTTTTAATTGAACACTGTTCGTAGAGTTAATAATGAAAGCACACACGTTATTGCCGTAGACTACGAGTGACTATGCTGTCGATGTTGATTACGACGGAATTTTTGCACGCAAAAAACAGAGCTCATTGTTGCGCTTTCCACATTGAATGCGTTATTGCGGCGTTATCCTAACTACCGGCCGCATTCGTAGGTTCGTTTGCTGCCTCGTTTTGCACAAAGTAGACACACTCACACACATATTTAAATGTACAGCGTCGGAGATACTAACGAGCAGGTCAAACACACACATACATACATGCAAACATACATAAGCGTGCAAGCGTACAAACACCTACAGACAGATACAGATACACTCGACAGTAGAGCATAAAAGTCGAACGAGATTTTACTTCCGTATTCTCGCACTCGCATACGAGAAAATATATTTTGTTGAAAATATTGCTGCTGCTGTGCTGCTGCTGACGCTGTCGCAATCGCTGTTATTACTGTTGTTGTTGGTCTTGTTGCTATATTGCTGTTGCCGCACATGAAGCACATTTCGCAATATTTGTACATATTCGTTCGTTTTCAAATCGGTTCGTTCGGTAGATTCGTTCATCTTCTGCTGCTGCTGCTGCTTCTGCTGCTTGTCACTCGTTTAGAGCGTTTTGTTCACTCGTTCATATATTTTGTAATACTCTCATATTTGGCGAAAGGCGGCAAAACAGGCAATGATACAGTTTCGGGGCATGAGTATCAGCCAAAAGCAGCAGCAGCGACAGCGACAGCAGTGGCAGCAGCAATACGAACACGGCAGACAAATAAAAATATGCAAACGACAAATGCCACCTCAAAGTATGCAACATTATGGTATTCCTCCTGTAGCAGCCGAAGCAGCGAACAGCAATCAACTCATTGTGCATTATGCTCATTAATGAGCATGCAATACACTCAATTCAACTCAAGTCAAGTCAAGAAGCTGTGCAGCACTGTTGTCTAACTCCTTCTGCAAACTGTATGTGTCGGAACACTATATTTATATAGCATAATTTTAGGCAGAACAGCATCTGCCGAAAGCTTCTGTTTTTTGTACATATTTTTGCAAGCTAACACTTCCCCTACAAATTTTATGGTAGTCGCCTAACATTTTATGGTTATAATATAGCAAGTCGGTTATCTGTTGTTGAGAAAGCTTACTATTGTGAATGACATGGTGGTTCGCTAGTTTGGTAGTGCCTATAAAAGCTTGGCAAGTTGAAAATGGTTACTCGTGGTAACAGTATGTTAAGCAAAATACTTGACATCATTTTAGGCTACTTAGTTAATATTTTTATAATATTGAAGTGCCATCAAAACTCAAAAATTGTTTTCTATAGTCTTGAAGTCATAAAGAAAAAGTACAATGATTTAATAATCTTAAAAAATATTAAAACTTAAATTAGCTTTCGTTTTACAGAACCTAACAGCCATGGAACAGTATGTAAAATAGGGTTTGCTGTTATTTTACAGTTGCTGTAACAAACCAGTCTTTTAATGTGTGTTCAAAGAAATGTTAGTTAAAATGTTATAGCAGCCATTTAGGGGTAGTTTACAAAATTATCTGACTGGGGTAACTTAACGAAAGTAACTGAAGGGGAAAATTTGCAGAGATTTAAATTGAAGGGGAAAGCCATGGCGAAAAAGAGCGTAAAAGAGAGTACTGCGCTATGCTCCGTTTCTGTTAGCAAAATTGAGCGCAACAAAATAATTCTTGTTGAAACTTCTAAGTTCGCTACGCTGCAGCGGAATTTGTTCACGCTTTTACCAAATTTGGAAATCATTAACTGTTAAAAAATATAGTTGAGATTTTCATATCGTTCTGACAATCATTTTATAGCATTAAACTAACATTAACCCAACCTTTTCGAAGAAGGGGGTATGCTTAAAAGGGCATGCAGTTAGTTTTTACAACAAACGTAACTGCAACAGAATTTTATAGCTTTGTTAAGCTTTTCAACAATAAAATTTCTTACGCCATAAGCTTTTACTATAGTGATATTTTGTTGCAGTTGCTTATCAAAATCACTATCAAAATTGTTTTGCTGCCTAAAAGCATGCTATGCTCGCAACTGTCTAACTTCAACAGTGCACGCACATTCTATCAAATAATGTAACACGCTCAGACACTCAACTCAACTCAACTCAACTCAACTCTATGACCAGACGCATAAAAACCCACAACATGAAACACATCAATTAGGCTACATTACATTACTTTCCAGCTTTTTAACTTTTGCAATGATTATTTTTATTTTTATTTTTTTCGTATTGCATACTTTTTTGCATGCTTAGCACTTTGTGCTCGGATTTGCTCTACATACATATTTACTTGGCTCTGCATTATTTCGTTTCGTTGCTGGCTCGTTTTTTTTGGCTTTTTACACAACATCACGTATAAATATTTTACGACGTCCTTCAGTCATTTATTTTTATTGCAATATTTGCTCACTCAACGTTTATGATGATCATTTTAAGCCATTTTTATGTTGCCGCCGCCGTTGCGCACTTATTGCATGAATCAGTCTCGGCATGTGCCGTTGCCGTTATGTTTGTGTAGACATGCATGCGTTCGTGTATGTGTGCAGGACATGGCATGCGTAAATGCTCTTGTGTATGTGTGCGCCGGTCGTGTAATAGTCCATGTCTGTCTGTCAGCATGTCTGGCTCGTATTTTTTTTTTGGCTTTATATTTGCTACCTTTGCCACTTTCGCTCTCATATTTTTTTTTCGGGCTTTCTATATTATTTTTTTCCTCTGCCTTATAAATGGCACCTCATTAAACTGTTCTGCCTTCTGTTTTATTTATTTTTTTTGTTTTTTTTTTTTGTTTTTTTTTGTAGCATTATTTGCCGACGTTGCCTAAATTAGTCAGGTGTTTGACTCGTCTCGGGTCTAGTCGTGTGTCTGGTTTATTGTAATTGGCCTAAAGTAGCACAGTGGGCACGCTTGTTGTAGCAACGCTTAATGTGTGCAAATAAGTTGGGCAGTTAACAAGTGAAGCTCTGAGATTTTAGCCATAAATTTTTACAAATAAAATACTATGCTGAGTGCCACTTACGTCACGCATATATTCGACTAAGTGCCGTGTGCCAAAAACTTTTCCGTACATTAAACTGTTTGGCACACAAATAGTTTGATTTAAAGAAACTCATATGAACATGTCTTTTAATACAAAAAATTGACATTTTGTTGCGCAAGCACTTTGCACAAATGACATGCAACTAAAAAATTTCAATTGATAAAAACTAAAAGCATCTTTTGGTCGTGGGCGTACTATGAAAAGCGCTGAAGCGTTCTACAGCACGATTGCAAGCAAAAGTTTTTCAGCAACTTCAAACTCAAAAAAAATGCACACAGAAAACCGTATCAAATATTAGCTTTGCAGACTTTTAGGCGCCGTAAGTTTTTGCGTGAAAATCACAAAAATTGCCAATAAATGAAGTGCAAGCAAAGAAAAATCGCATAAATCTTGTTTTGTCATTGCAATGAAGAAAATGGCGCCTTAAAGCCTAAAAGCATACTTTAAATAACATTACATTTAAGTAAGAAACAGACAAACAAGTTAGAAGAAGCAGCAGCATCTGCAAATGCAACGCCTGCAAGTAAGTAATTTTCAATTTCAAGTATTCATTGCAAACATTAAAAGCAACTTGAGTACTTTTAGGCTTGTCTGCCTGCCTTGCTTCATTTCGCTTGCTTGATTTTATACTTGTTTGCCTTTAAACTGTGCCAAATGCATTTTAAGTTGTCCCATACACACACACACACACCTCTTCCACAATCACACTCACTCATATACATATAGAAACGCACCCACATTTAGAACCAAAAGCACTTGACTTGCCATGTGACAAAATTTTGCTTTTACAGCCCATTTGATAATGTCCACTTGAGCATGTCTTTTTGGCCAATACAACTTCAAGCTTCAAGTACGAATGAATTTGTGCGGTCAAGCCATTATAACTTATAAACTTTGGTTAGACGACAAAGCTTGTTTTTCAAGTAGTATTTTGTACTTATTAGTTAATGGTTTCTGTTGCAAAATGCTTATAAAATATTGAGAGTTTATTTATTGTTTTTTTTTTTTTGTCATTGCTTTACATAATAAATGCAATTTCAAATGCAAGTCAAATGAAGTGCTTCGATTAAGTAGTTGAAAAGTAGTTAAAGAACAATTTAAAGCATATAAAAAGGATAAACACTTAATGGTTTAACTTATATTACAGTTTAAGTGATTTTTGCACTTAAGAACAGAAATGAAAGAAATGGTTTTGTTGAAAGAACATCAAAATAAAAGTTGAGCGATATACATATTATAGCATACTTTTTGGCTCAGTGCTCTTTTAAGTTGATAAAGCGATATTGTTTAAAAATATTAAAAATAGAAAAATATATTTAATATAAAATTAGATAAAAATAGCACCAAAATTTAAAGAAAAAAGTACATCATACTTCAAGGCGCACTTAGCTCTATTTTGTGTGTAATACTTAAAATAATAATAATAATACAAAAGTCTAAAATACTTCAAGTCAATTTTATATACATACTATTTTAAGGCATAAATTTTATGTAAACCTCAACTATTTTAACCTTTTTGTTAAGTATTGTCAAGTATCTTACAACTCGTTACTCATCACTGCTTTTAAAAGTGCCATGACAATTGTAACTAATTACGCTTTTGTCTTTTTCAACAATTTAGTCTTAGCACAACTATTCATGCTCTAATTCAACAATTTGTTGAACAAAGTGGCAATGAAAGTACTTGTGCAGTTTGTCACGTGCCACGAATTGGGTCGACAAACTGATAATTAAGTTGTGAGAAGAAGCGCAGTCAGTGTAACAAACAAACAAACAAACAAAGTAAGTACCATTTTCTTTTTCCAAAGGTTTTTTTTGGTTTTACAACGAATTGAAGTTAAAGTTTTGAGCAATCGTAAAAATTTATTGGTGACAAACTTTCAAAGTAGGCGTAAGACAATATTTTTGGTTAAAACTTTTGCCGCTACGTTTTAACAAAAGTAAACTAAGAAGTCTTCAAAGAATAATTATTTAATGAATGAAAATTTTTGGATTTTGTTTTTTTTTTTCTAATTTTTATGAACATAAATCAAATGTTCATATATACATTAAATAAATACTGCGCCTCAAAGCCGTCAATTCTGCTGTCAAATTACACAACATTTGTACAAATCCAATTGTTTATTTGCGCAAAATCAAATAAATCCAATTGCGACAGCGTTAAGTGCAATGAAGCAAGAGAGAATCTTGAATGTTATTCAATTTAACGTTTGCAAAAAATAAAACATACGACTTGCGGGGGGAAAACAAAAAGAAAATTTATATGTAGCGAAGAGAGCCAACAACATGGACATCGCACTTGATTGCAACAAAGTCATTTAATGTCCCTTACTGAACTTATTTGCAGAAAAGGCTCTAGTCCGAACAATGCAGCTGTCCATACAGACAAACATGCACACATACGCAAACATACAGACAGACACACAGAGAGGGAGACAGACGGACAGAAAGACAGACAGACACCCAATGCCACAACGACAAGTACATAGCATAATAAAGTCTTGAAATTTATTTTTATGTTCATATAATCGAGACAGCCTTATGACAATGCGCCCTGCACTTTAGACCTCAATACGCACACATACACATACACACACACACTCACACACATACGCAGCTCATTCGTGTGTTAGCCCCTTGAGAGGCATTTCGACGGGTGAGCCAGCGTATGAAAAACTTGAAATCAGTATAAAATGTCTATGTCAAAACCGAATTTGCAATGCTTGTGTGCAAATAAACAGCAACAACAACAACAATTGAAATAGCAACGGCAACCCCACCAAAAAAAAGAGTATTAGCATGAGTCGAAAGCATGAAATTGCATTGACCAATTCGCATATCACCGCCTAACGAAAGGGGCGTTGGGCGCATTGGGCTAGGATATCTAAAGCATATGACCAATAGAGCCGCAACGAATTTTCGAATTTTGCCAATATTTGTGTAGTCATTTAAGATTATCCTAATTGAGAATCTCAGCGCCAAATCTCAGTGACAATTTGTTCAAAGCTGGACGGAACGCTAGACTGGCGACTGACGTGGGTCATTGATGTAGCTGGGTGGGTGATTGGTCAATGGTGGGTGTTAAGGTTGTGAGTGACTTGTGAGCTTAGGAACGTTGGCGATACAGTTCATATGGTCTGTGCTTATTTAAACAGACGCATGCAATACTAAGTAAAGTAACGCATTACACTGAGCAAAATCTATAAGAAGAACTGACATAGAAAGTTGTATAATTTGTCAAAAATGTATAAATACAAAATACAATAATTTCGCTAAGTGTATAATTTGATTGACCCTTTTGAAAAATATATTTTTTTTGTCGTTCTTGCTTTTCTTTGTTTTATATATTTCGTGACAAATGTACAAAAATACGAAAGATTTATCACTAAAACAAAATATTTACACAGTCCAACAAAGTTGTTGTACACACAAGCCGACTTAAAATCATGCGCCCGAGTGCGCCGTAAGTTCGACTATGCCTGTCTGGCATATAAGTACGCCACGAACGAAATGTTCAAGCGTCTGTGTGAGTGAATGAGTGACTAGCTGAAGTAACGTCAAAGTAAAAGGATTACTTATCGCATATTTTGACATAAGTTAAGTTCATCAGTGAAATACGAGTCAATTGTCGAATGTAACGAAACAAAAACACACAAAAAAGGGGAAAAAATCCATAAGCTAAAACAGCTAGACAAAGGGTCAGTCTGTTTGGCCTGAAATCGCATTCGTTTAGGGTCATTCGATGGTCTGCTTTGGCGTTGGCGCTGTGATGGGTCAATTGTGATAAGCGCATGTTTATTTGCATTCGTTTGAATGTTTGCTTATTTTGTCTGAATGTTTCGTATTTGATTTCGCATTGAACATGTAAAAAGCCCAAATTTATTTCTATGAAATTGCCAAATATACAATTGACATTAACAACAAGCAACGAGACAGTCGATTGAGGGTTCTACAAAACAAGCAACAAAAATTGCCAATATGTCCTTTAGCAAACCAGCTTAGGCACAAATTTAGTGTTGAAGAAACAAAAAAAGTAAAGCCTTAAATAAAAACCTGAACATTTACGCGTTTATTGTTTGAACATGCCGATTTTAATAGCAACTGACAAATCTTGTCTTAAAACAAGTTGACCCTAAAAAGGGTGAAGTGTACATACATGTGTCAAAAACCAAAAAAAAAGGTTATTTGTAGTTTATTTGTTAGTAAAGCATTATATTGACAACTTTTGATTGAGCTTAGCCGGAAGTAAAATAGGCAGACATAAAATACTTTTCGTAAGCCGTCTGCAAAGTAAAAGTCCTATACGTACAGCACTTCAATTAAATTCTTTAATTTTCTGAATTTACTTTAAGGAATTTAAAAAATTTTTGGTTTGCCAAATACTAAAATAATTATTAACAACTGTTTTTCTACATAACAACATAGATTAAAAAAAGAAGTAAACAAATTGTATAACCAAATATTAAAATATGAGTGAAAAGTGGTCTAAAAGAGGGTTCAAGTCATCGGACCATCTGAATTTAAGTAAAAATCAGAATGGACGAAAAAACCCTTCATCAATCCTAACCAAATTTATTTATTAAAAAATTCAACCGTTTGGCAAAGTCATTCTCAACGCACAGTGATCACCAACTTTGAATGTTATAAATGTTCCATAAAATAAAAACAATACTACGGATTTGTCTGAACTTTTCAGAGAAAACTTTTGAAATGTTTCACTTTAGAGGAAATTCTAACAAGTTTTAAGATATTCTAAGAAATAAAAATTACCTTACTGAACAAACCATTTTATACTTTATGAATAGAATGCAAAACAAAACCAAACTAAACTAGTTAAACAAGTTAACCAAACATACTCACAGACAGACAGACAAGAAACGCCTACGTGTATAACACAGCACTGTACAAGCAAGCGCTGATAATGTTGCAATGATGCAAGCAATGAGGAAGGATGCTACTGAAATAGAGCAGTAAAGACAACGGCAACAACAATTACAAGTACAAGACATACAACAACAGCAAAAAGAACAACGACGCAACATGTCAGCTGCAGTAACGATTTGTAGCGCCACAAGGATAATCACACTTTTAATCGTGATTTAAGTTTATAGCGTTTGGCGCTCGTTACTTGCTTGTTATATTCAACCAACCCACGCATTTTTCTCTTTTTATTTCATTTTGTTTTTTTTTTTTTCACCAACTCTTAACCCCCCGCCTTCACTTGAAGCTGAACGACAACACTTGTTGTTTTCTTTTCATATGATGGCGTTGCAGGACAGCATGAACCTCAACCTCATCATCAGCAACATCATCATCATCCGCATCATGCATGAGCCATCAGAGCTTACTGGCAGCCAAGTTGTTGTTGTTGCTGTTTCACTTGTCTGTTATCCTTTAAGTTTTTGCTTCTTATGCTACTCTACTTGCTTTCATTTTTGTATTTTTTAATGATTTTTATTACAATTGCCTGACTGCGTTGCCCACTGTCGCTGCCATTGCCTATCTTGTCTTGCCTGCTGTTAGCATTGCTTTTGCTTTGCAGTTCTAGTCAAGTCGGCAATTTAGCTCATCGCCGATTGCACTTTGCCACATTTTATGTTGCGCAAAACAGCAAAGCTTCCTGTCCAGGTCCCAGGCGCATGATTTGTTGTTAATGTCGGCGGCATCATCATTGGCGTCGCCTTAGCCAAGTCGTGTGCTGTGCCTTTAAGTCTTTGCAGTCTTTGCAAAAAGTCATGGCCGCTTGTTAGTTTCTTTAAATGCTATAGACATAAAATTTAAAGCGTTTCTTTGAAAAAAACTGTTTCATTGCGAAAAAGGTTGTTTAAGAACGGTTAGGCACACTTTGAATTTAAAAAATTGTAATTGCATTTTCTAGATCTATAATATCTTGAAAATAATCTATAAAAATTTTAAGAGAATCCTACGAATATTTTTTTAGTTATTTAACAATTTGACAATAATAACAATTTTGTATTAAATTTGGTTTAAATCATCATATGTAATGAAGAATTAGTTCCAATTAAAAATTCCTCGTTTTTCCGTCTCTCTTAAATTGATATCCTATCTTATAGAGAATTAAAAATGAGATCGTCTTGACTTCTCTACACGCATTTTCTAATATTTAATGTAAAAGTGCTGCTCCTTCAACAACAAATCAAAACTTACGCACAGCACATAAGTTGCAAACAATTTGCTTCTCAAGCAGCAGCAGCAGCAGCAGGTTCAACACTACTTAAAACACTTTAAATGCGGCAGGGCGTATCACGTTCAAGAAATCAGCATGTATTTTATTTCTTGTTCTTTTTTTTCTAATTACAGCAAACCGAGGGTAGCAAACTTGTTAAGAACGAAAGAAGCGCAAACGAAAAAAAAGGACAAGTGGAATTTATGTGTGCGCATTACCTTTACACACAAATAGGGAACTGGAAAAAAAGGTATAGGGGCGCAAAGAAAAAAAAACCATAACAACACAACAGAAGAGATGAGAAACTATTTATGGCGTTTGGTAGGGTAGCGTCCGTAGTATGCAAGATTTACGAGTGTGCGAATATATATCAGGTGTTGATGGGGTCATATCATGATTACTTTATACCTTTGCACATGAACATGGCAACGTTAAGTTAAGTGGTCAGCATATGTACGAATATATATCTGCATATAAATAGCTTAAAAGTAACTCAGACACAGACTTACCGTTATTATGAGTTAGAAAAGCGTTCTCCGCATCCGAATTGTTAGTTTGTTGTTCGTTGTTAGCATTCGATGATGATGATGACGATGAGAAATCGTATTGATGATTCAAATTATTGCTGGCAACGGCAGCAGCAGCTAAGGATTTATATAGACGTGTCTGTTGTTGTTGTTGCTGTGGCGGTGTATAAGGATTATTGTAAATATTACGTGTATCTAAGCCTTGTTGTTGTTGTTGCTGTTGCTGCTGTTGTTGCTGCTGTAGGGTGAATTGTTGCTGTTGTAGCGTATTATTGGTTGTAGCATTTAAGCCATTCACCGCAAAATGACGTGATTTTGCTGCAAGTAATAAGTAAAAGAGAAAACATGTTTTAGTGCTGTTGTAAATTTTCAAGCAAAACCAAAAAAAAATACAGCAAACTTAAAGTTTTTCGCACAGTCAGCATTGAAATGAATGGGGAGCGCGCCCCCTAAAAGTATGCTTAATTGCAAGCATTGAAATATGTAAATTTTTCGTACTTCAATTAAAGCATTTTGACTGCCATGAGAAGCAATCACACACACACACACACATACATGCACATACACACGCTCGTTACTGCCACCTATTGTTACTTTTCACATATGAATTATGCATAAAAAAGGCGGGCAATTGGCGCTTGAAGTTGGCTGCGCTTGGCTTTCCTTTCCTTTCGTTTCGTTATGTTTCATTTTTGGGGGTTTTCTCTGTCCTCGACCGGAAATAATGTTGACGCGGAAGCTGTGATAATGAAGTTGCAAAGCGTCATCATCGCAGCCTTGCCTTTCGAACGCTCACACACACACACACATACCCATGTCTGTCGTCTTTTGTAAAGTTTTTGTTGTATGCCTTTTTGCATATTAATTATGCATATTCGGGTGTGAAGGCTTTCAACACATTGTTTGAGTTTTAAGCAACAAGCTAAACACATTTGTGTCGACTTGTTTTTGCTGTTTGTTTGTTTGTTATTTCTGTATTTGTGTGTGTGTGTGTGGCAAGTTTTTCTTTTGGTTTTTGTTTGCTGTTTTGTTTAATTTTAAGCGGGCAAGAGTTTTTCACTGCGTGTGTTTAATCCCAACAACTTTCATAATATTGAGCTCTGTTGATAATGAGTTGTATGCTTGTTTTATAGACTTGTGGTCCTTTATTGGTTGCTTTGTGGCAGAAATGTGGACTTTTATATGACTGAAAAGTGGTGATGATGTGAGATAGTCTAATGCTATTTGACCACAGATGAAAATCTCACACATAATCTTCATATTGTAATATTTTACCCATTTTTAAACGCTAGATTGTTGTATGTTGTATGGAACTCTGTTCAACATACGTTCTAATGTACACACACAGTTTTTGTAAGAAGTTTAAGAGCTCAACTTATTCAACTCTTCTATCTTTATATATAACAATCTGTCCATCAATCAATCTAACTATCCTGTTGTGCCTTTATTTATCTATCTGTATATTATGCCCACAATTGTGTCTATTCAACTATCTATATTTCTTTAATATCTGTCTATCTATTTATATACTTACCTATCTCATATTACTGAAAGTTGTACGCTGCCTTTCTTTTACTCCTCTCTCTCTTCATAATTGTCATTTCCATGAGCCTTTGCTTAAAAACCATTAAATATAATTACGTTTAATTACAACCATTTGAATTCCCATTGTTAAATACTTCACTTGCGTGTGAAAAATTAACCGTTTCAACACTTTTTCAAGCACACTGTCATTTAATATGCTCAAGCCCAACGACAATAATTCAATAAAATTTATTATGTATTTATCGATTTCATATTATTTTGAAAATGTGTGCCGCAAGAAAACATTTCATTACATTAAATCATTTATTAATAAAACCTCAATTATTGTACATGCATATAATATAATATTATTATGTAACTTGCACCTTAACGTGATATGTTAGCACTCGATAATGAGGACATGGGGGCGATGACTTGCACATAAATTCGCCATGTTCATTTTATTGTGTACTGAAAAGTTTTCAACTTTTCTTCCACCTTTTCAATTTGTTAATTGGCTTGATTTTTAGCCATTATTGTTATCGTTGTTGTTGAATGATGTTGTTGCTGTGGTATTGTTATGCATTGTATTTGAAATTTTCAGTTGAATAATGCTGAAAGTTTTCAAGCGCTTCCGTCTGACTGCGCCAAAGTTTTGGTTTTGCATAATAAACGCTTCTAATTTTGTGCAAATTAACAAATGATTTCAATTGATTATTGAAATTTATTCACAATATGAGTTTTTTGTTTTCTTCTTTAAAAATTTTAACTTCTCAAACAGACTTTAAAATTTGAATTAAACTTTTTTGGACGATGAATTTTTAAAATAAAGAGAAAAAAAAGACGCAACAAAATGAACACATTTCCATGCCTTTGCACGCGTCGCGTTTTAAAAACCAATGACAGTAAATTTTCACTAGAACGAATTTATTAGCAAATCCCTGCGGCAAAGCCAAGTTAAACATCTTTATGACAGGACGAACGAATGAACGAACGAACAAGTAACAGAAAAGAGACAACGGCTTCGAGCGTATTTTGAAAATTGCAATATGACATGGTGACAAAAAAATAGAAGAAATGTATAAAGACGATATTGAGGTCGACGTCGAACATCGTAGCTGTGACTTAATGTCAATAAAAAACACATTTCGAATGGCTGAAAGAGTTAAAGGCAAGCAAGCAAACAAGGACAACAACAACACCAATGAAGAGGGTACACAACGACAACAACAACAACAACGACAGCGACATCAATACGCACCGGAAGCGGAAAATCACGACAATTGCTTATTGAGGCGAGAGCCGTTTAGCGACAGAATAATGGCGCGAAATCACATAATTTGTGCGACATACGAAGGGCATCAAACGACAAGTAAAGCGACGACGACAACAACAACAACACACAATTTAGGCCTCATGGGCATAAAAACCTTAAAAAAAAAACCAAGAAAAAAAAGGGTTAAGAAAAGCAAAAGGCGAAGCACAAAACAAAAACAAGTTTTAAACAAAAATTTGTTTATAAATAACGATGCGAGCATAAGAAAACGAGCACAAATGATGATAAAACCAAAACGACATTCGGAACGGAAGAGCAAAAAGTGCTACAAATTGCCTGATTTCACTAACAAAGGGCAACTACAAGAAGAATAAGAACAAGAAGATGTAGAAAAGACTGATTTGAAGCCAAGCGCAATACAAATCCCAAAGCATTCAACTAGCAAAAAAAAAAAAAAATAAAAGCATAAAGCATACTTTTAGGCACAACTATATGCTAAAGAGCAAATGTACTAGTAACTGTATCCATGTATATGTACGTTTGTCTGTGCTTGTGTTTGTGTGTAAAATGCATGAATATAAAATTCTTGGCAATAAAATTTGCGTAAATAGCCCAATTTGCATTGAATGTTGCCTTATTTATGTTATATATTGTTTAACTGCGACCCCATGCCCTCACACACACACACACACACACACACACAAATTGTAAACGAAAAATTCTATGGGGACTTTTATACTTTTGGGGCGTGGAAAGGGCCAACAGAGTTCACACATTTGCTATTGTTGTGGGTTCCGGTTTTAGTAATGTTAGTGAAGTGAAAATTTGCCAAATTTAGTTAAAAGCAAAATAAATAAAATAAAATAACAAAAAAAATAACAAATAAAACAAGTTAGTCGGAAATAGTCGAGTATACACGACAATATTATACACTGCATACACGTTATAAAATATAAAATAATTTTTTATCTGGGATCCGCCATTTATAAAGTATTCAAAATATCAAGAAAGTCATTCAAATTAAATAATTAATAAAAAATTTTGATTTGATGGTCTTTGAGGTGAAACGGGTTTAAAGATATATACTAACTGAGTCTACATACAAAATTTAAAACTTTTTATAGTTTTAGAGATACAATCATTTAGTGAAAATTATGATACGCATAGCGCTATGAGCGGATAGCAGTAGACTTGATCTGCTGCCGAGCAGCAGACGTCTACCCTCTTCTCTCTAGCTCTTATAGTTGCCGAGTTCCATTGATAAATACGTTAGGATACACGGACTTTCGATTTCTTTTGTCTTACTCGCCACCTTCTATGCGTTACAAACATTTGCATGTAACCAAATTGACACACTGTATGTGCAGGGTATAAAAATGGGCAATAACATTAGATAAACGAGCTGTTAGCGTATGCCAACAAAAGTTGATTGTTCGCTGATTTCAATGCACAATTTTTGAAGGCCAAATTACGCATATTGTATGAGCCGAACAGTTAAAGCTTTAAAATGTAAAATTAAACAACTTCAACAACAAACAATTTGCCATTGGTAAAAAAGAGTATCATTAATTCAAAAAATCTGCATGACATTCATGCACTCAACTCATCAAGGCAGCAATAAATAATCACCGGTCTTACAATCTGTCTCATTTTCAGTAAATAATTGCATTCTTTTTAAAACCACTCACGCATGAAAACGCATTTATTTGAAAAATGCCACTCGACATATGCTCAAGTGTCTATGTCTGTTTGTCTGTGTGTGTGTGTTTTTTGTCAACGCCAACAAAAACAATATGGCACACAGCACCAACCAACATGAGAATATGTTGCGCAATACCAGAAAAAGAGAAACCCTCTTGAAAAAAATCATATCATTTCATTTTTTTTTTTTTTTTTTACTTATCAAATTCTACGCTGCCTTTGAAATCCACGCAATTTCGTCGCTTCGTGGTTTTGCACATGCATTCGATCAAATTTGCTGCTTAAATCTTATCAGTGCGCATCTTTTGCTCACACAACATGTGCGCTGAAAAAACGCGAACAAAATAACAATCAACCCTAAAGCATTTTCCATGTTCAAATGTTCAATAAGAAGCAGAAAAGAGAAGAAAACGCATTGATAAATTAACGCGACCAAATGTTGTTTTTCAATTGGTTTGACATGTTTGACAACAATGGCCATTCAATGTGCATTGTCGTATGAAGCGTTTGCTACGGTTTGCCTACGTCGGCTTGACTTCAATGGCAATGCTGCTTCGAGGCTCGTGTTCAATTTTCTCAGTGACTACTGGCCGACTTAAGCCGTTGACAAATGCGTTTGTATAGCCAGGACAGGAACAAAACACATAAAGTTGGAAAAAAAGATCTGTCACACAACCCTTAAAGCATTTGCATTGATTTCAATTAATTTTGTTTGTGAAAGATTGCATGATTGTAATTGATATGAAACGAAGTATTTGTACAATAGGAAAGCCGACTTTGTGGCGTGTCAGCTATATGAGAAAAACGAACTTGATTCAAAATATTTTTGACCAAATTACCAATTGAATTGAATTGTAAAATTTCTTAGCTAACCTTTTATGCAACAACATCAGTCATTTTTGCATGCTAAGAAATTATTCAGGCAACTAAAAGCATTCAACTGTGCGCGTTTCATTTTGCTGCCGGTTTTTCGCACTACAAGCTGCGAGGGTGTCCCATTCGCTCATACTAGCACTAAATCCTCTTGTCTGTTGAATCTCGTTGAATCTGTGGCCCTTCACTCACTGTCAATGACAGTATTATGCGCGTGATATCACCAACACAACAAAAAAGGTGAGTTAAACAACCCTGTGTGTGCGTGTCTTGAAATATTTTAGATTTAACAACAGCCATCAGCTGTTCGAAAATGCTTTCGAATTGTTGCTTTGCATGGATTTGCTTCTCTATTCTTTTTGGGTTTGAGTTTTTTTTGCTTTGCTTTTAGTTTTGTGAATTTGAAATGCAAAGACATCTGTTCAAGTATCATGCTAATGCGAAATCCGCTTTCAATGCCACCACACTAACTCTCACTCACTCACTCAGTCGCTTTTGGTATCTAGCCATCACTGCATTTAATCCTTGCTATATGCACCTTATTCGCATGTCAGAACTTTGTCGCGGCTTGTGTTCTTTATTATTTAATGTCAAGTGTGGTCTTATTTTGGCATTAAAGTCTGTCATTTCTTGTTGTACTAATCTGTTGCTTATACTTATGTCAAAATTCTAAAGTCTTTTAATGGTTTTCTAGAATATTGCATTAAAAATCTTGACAAGCAAATTAAATTTGTTTTTGTATTTGCTTTCATTACATGTTCTTCAGTTGTTTAAGCCGCTCAACGTCATTAATTAACAAACGTCGCTCATTGACAGCACAACAGCATAAAACCTCTTCAACACGCAATAAAAAAAACTATCATCATATAACACAAGTGTTTGCATCTTTTTTTCAACAAACCAAAGCCAATAAATCAGATTTATTGGTTTTCAAAACAGATTTTCTACGCTCAACACCAAACCACAATAGTAAGAATTATTTTTTTTTTTTTTGTATTCCAAGCCTTCCACTCAAAAATACTTTTAACCATATGGTCATAATGGCAAAACCCACTCAGCGTGGAAAGCGTAAATGATAGAAAAGAGAAAAATCGAATAAAAGCGAAAATCCATCACAAGTGCAATGCTGATCATGATGATGTTGATGATGATGACGATGTCACAAAGCATGAAAGGATTAAAACGTTTCAAGCCATGCTGGATGACATGACCGTGCCGAGCCGTGGCGTACCGTGCCGTGACTCTGTTTAATACGTCGCTTGGGACAATAAAAGTTCATCAAAGTGCGCCGTTGTTGGTGTTGTTGTTGATGCGCGAGCGAGCATCATAACAATTTGTCGCTCGTTTAGTTGAGTTGTGCGCGCCAACAAAATAGAATAAATTGCAGAGATAATGAAAAAAATGACTATGATGAAAACACAACAAAACAAAGCAAAGAAAAAAGTTGGTTATCGGTTAGGGTTTTAACCATGAAACTCAACTCAACGGAGTTCAACATGCACGGACACGTTTTGTCATTCGCTATTTTGCTGTGACCAACACACACACACACACATAGAATTGGAAAGACTGTAATCCAGCGATTAATTAAAAATGTTGTCTTTGGTCTTATGGCTTCAGTGGAACAACGAAATTAATTGCAAGCGCCTGAAGTGGCAATCGCTTTTCGGTTGGTCAATTATGCACTGCTTTGGCTTATTGGAGCAGCAGCAGCAGCAGCAGCAGCAGCAAACTTAAATCACTGCTCAAGCAGCCTTCAAAATTTCAATCTTATTAAAGTTGTATAAACAAGTGCGTTAATTTTGCTTAAGAACGAAAACAATCAAACTTATTACCGAAATATACACGAGGGAGCCAGCCAAGTCATCATCATAATCATCGTCATCGTCATCGTCGACATTGCTCTGAGCCTCAACACGGCGTACATTGTAAACACCTGCACCGAAAACGCTTTCGACAAACTCCCTGGGGGCATATGCCAAAAAGTGAAAATCATAAAAATCATTTACGTTAAGTCAGTCAGTCAGTTGGTCCTTGACTGAGTGCCGGAAAAGCCAAGAAAGTCTTGGCGTCTTGACTAAGACAATTACCGTGAAATGCTAAAAAAATTTGAATTTTTTATTTCTCATTTCTACTTTTTTTTTTCTTCTCTGCCAAGCAACAACAAATTTTCGTTAACATTTCGCTTAATGAACTTTTATTTGTGCATTTTCTCGCTTTGTAAATTTTTCCAATTTGTTTCTTTATTTGTTAAAATTTTCCATGTTTTTCGCGAACACACGCAAAGTACAATTGTATGCCTATATTGCGTGTCCTTTGGCCTATTCCATCTACAAAGTCACCCCAATTTGAGACCATGTTTCGCTTGCTCACTGGTTTAGTTTGGTTGGTTGTTTAGCTTATTGCTATTTGATTTGATTGGATTTCGGTTTGTGTCATTTCGTTTACTTTGATAATTTACCTTTTCGGGCTGTCATTCTTCAGTGAGTGTCGTTAAAAATAACAAATGTGTTAATTTTGGTTTTCCGTTTGCCATCCAAACGGGAAAACTTTATTATTTCTGTTAATTATTTCTGTAAATATTTATGATGATTAAGGGTTGTTCTGTGATTTACCAGTGGCAGCAGTCAGTCGGACAGATCAAAATAAATACGCTTCAAATGTGCAACTGAAGGGGCAAATGCATCGCCAATGGCAATCTGTTAGACTTTGAAGTGTAGAAAAGTGTTGTCATGAGCATAAGTGTTGAAGCCGTAAACATTAATATGAAAGTTTTAATTTATAGAATAAAAATCTTGATCAAGATCATTAATCAACTGCAGTTAATAAGGATATATTTGTTCAAAAACGAAAATTGATAAAAAAAAATTTGAAGACAAATTTTAAATACTAAACTATCGTATGTGCTTTGTAATACCGCGTAACATAGGAGTATATGATTTCCTTGCTTCCTTGACTGATCTTTGCCACATTTATTACACAGAATTTCGGATCATTCGGACCAGTAAGGTGACCATTGTTTTCATCTTTTTCGATAAAAGTGCAGAATTGGCAATCTCATTAAAACTAACATGCTTTTTAAACATAAAAACTATTATTACTACTGAAAGTCCCACAGCTCTCTAAGACACCAAATATGCGCCATAAGCCACAACCCACGACACGCTTATCAACACACCTCTTCTTCATAGCAAGACGACCTCATTATTTTCATCATTGTCATTACAAATGAAAATATGCTATTGAGCGTTATTTCATTCTATTTTCTTTTATTTTTTTTTTTATTTTCGCTCTCTTTCTTTATTTGCTTTTTTAATGTATCTGTAACAATTGACACCCAACGCGTTAAATACGTGAGGAGTAGCTAACAATAATCGCTGTGGCACACAATTTAGTTCAAGCAAACTGTTCGTACGTTCGTTTCAACGTACGCATTGCGTTGCCTTGTGTGAAAATACAAAAAATAGCCCAAGGCAAACGTATGTCAACACGCAAAACACGCAGTCGTCGACACACACACACACACGTGGATTCAATACGAATCAGAACGTTGACTGACTGAATCACTGACTGAATGACTGACTAGTGTGACTGAATGAGTGTGCGAAAGTGTAAAGGACACAAGGCGCACATGATGACATGAGAACGATATGAAAGGACGAACTGCTGTGCACCGCAAGCCAAATCCATGCAGTTGACCACATTCGTTCAACGTTCAACGTTCGGTGGGGTGTTGACAAAATTACGACAATTCAAACGCAATAATTATGCGTTGGTCGACACATGACTAGGAACGAAGGTCCTGCATTTGGCTTTAGGGGCGACTCTGTATGTCTCGCTGACTGTGTTTGTATGTGTGTGTTGTCGTTGCTCGTTATTTCACGTGTTTGACACAATGTCAACTTTTGTAATAAGTTTTTGCGTGTACATATTAAAAAAAAAAAGAATGAATCTAAATCTGCTACTTTATATGGTATACTACAACAACATGTTGTATCGAAAAAGCCAACACGCATGCAGTCTTTGATCTCTTTAGCACGCAATTCTAGAATATATATGTACATACACTTTTTTTGGCAAAGGTAAGTAGCAGGGGGTGCTGCTCAGGCGGTAGGGGGTAGCTTATGCATTGGGCGAAAGCACCCCAGTCTGTTTTTGCTGAAGGCATTGGTTTTAATGAACCCTCATCGACCATGTACCAGTTTCAATTTTTGCCTTTTCATCATCATCAACAACAACAGCAACAGCAACAACATGAGTAAAGATCCTTTTTTGCTTTCTTCTTTTTATTTTTTGCTTAGAATACACGTTGCACCCCTCGTTGTGCGTTTGTCGGGCGCTCTTGTTACATTTTACTATTGTTCTCACACTGATTTTTTTTTCCGCTCAACCTTTTTTTACATTCATCATTTCCATTTGATTTTTGCTGCTGTTTTGGGTTTTTTGATTTTTTTTTTTGTTATTTTGTGTTTATTATTAGCCTGATTCTTTACAAAATACAAACACCCCGGTTATGTTGCTGCTTGGCGTGAATATATGTATGTGTGTGCCTTAGTCTTATTGTTCAGGCACATTTGCAAATGTTAGTTTAATGAGTCGAATATGTCAAATGTTCTTGTGTAGCATTGCTTTTGTTCATCTGTTTGTGTGTTTGGTATTTGAATGAGAGCTTTTCTTATCGCCGTTTTTTTTTTGTTGTATTTGTTGCTTTCTTTAGCTGACATTTGCACACGCACACGCAGACAGGAAACAATTATCAACATTAAAATTAGCAATGAAAAAATTGTATATGTTCTTTTGCTATTATAATTATTTCTTTTGACGTTTTAATATAAATTGGCGCAATTATACTAAAACTGTGGCAAAATGAATGCTGAAGATGCTTAAATAAAAAATCATAAGTAGAAAAATTAATCAACAAAATTGTAGCGTTTTTTATTTCAACCAAGTTTCTTTCAGGCAACTTTTGCAAAGCTTGCATGGCTCAAAGTATTATTTAAATATACAGACTTCTTTGTTTGCTTCGCATATAATTGAATAATAATTTGATGTTGCTATGTGTTGTGAAATGAGTCACCCAAATAAATAATTTGGTTTTTTTTTTTTTTTACATAAGAAATTTTTTACTTATTACTAATTTTGATAAAACTTCTCCCGCAAATAAAAACTCAACATCGCTAAATTTTTTCGAAGCGACTCACCAGCTACAAAAAAAAAAAATATATTTAATTGAGTTTAAGTCTTTGTTGAATGAGTTACTGTGTGCGGCATAAAAATGTTTTGTTCTGTGACAAAAAAAATATTCTTGATTTTAGTACTCTTGATATATGCACAAAGATGCCACGCAGACAAGTTGGTGAGTCAAGTTTGTTATAAATTGGTTATGAAACTACAATTGTCTGTTTTATACAGATCAACGGTGATGTTGTTATCGATAATATGTTAAGTCATATTGAACAACAACTGAAGAGTTTCAGTGACAAATACAAAGTTATTACGCCAAAAATTACGGCAAATACTGCAATTAATCGAAACGACAAAGTGAGTTTAAATACAACGAATATATTCTATTTTGCATTGCTGATTATAATTTACTATTTAAGGATGAAATTAGCTACGAAAAACTTTTGGATATTCAAAATAATCTTACGAAATTAATTCATTTTCGACAATTAATTGAAACAAATAAAGAAATTATTGATGAAGCCAACCAAAGATTTGAAGAAAAACTGAAAAAGATGGACGAAATGCTTCAAAACCTGCCTAAAAAGAGGGATTTCTGTACTTTCGGCAATGAATTAAGAAAGTATTTATCTGAGGAGTTTAAAAAGACCCACCAGAAGACTGATCTTCTCTGTAGACATCATTATTCCAATGAGAACAAAATTAGCTATCTGGATCCCTAGAAAACAAGTTTTTAAAAAATATAAATACAACCTGAGCTTATTCATCTAAATAATAACAACAAAGTCTAAAAATTCAATTTATTTTGACCATTCTGAATATCAATATAAAGGCAGTTGATAATAAAGCATTAATAGATCGATCTTTTATTTTATTTAATATTCAAAGGCAGTGAAAGATGCTGAATTTGTCAAACAAGTCCATATTATATTCTTACAGTGCTTTTTGGACTGTTTAAAAAACAAAACAACAAAAAACACATAAATTCAATGCATAAAGCCAAATATCGTTAGATATAAATCGGCTTTAATAACCGCATAATATGGCATACCATGTAATTGAAATCAAATTGAGCGCCAAGTCAGTTAGACACAAGTCGCAGCTGCAAATCGACGCAAATCAAATAGGACGAAATTGACAAAGGCATATGGGAAATCAACACAATAGTACGTAAAGCAAATAACAGGTCGAACAAATCGTACAACAAAACGCATAACTTCAGGGGTTACCCAGAGCAACCGCGATATACGGACGGATGGGCAGACGGACAGACAGAAATACAGGCACACCATGTGTATACGCAATTAACAAGTAGCATAGGTGAAAGGCTAAACGAGCCGATGTAAAGCTAAAATGGGACAGAGCGAAAGAGCGAGCGCGAGAGATGATGAAAGAGGTGCGGTGGGCTTAAGAGTAACATATAATTTCGCAATTGAGGGCATACAGCAACCGAAATCAAAATCAAAATTGAAATCAAGCTGAACTCAACAATGAACAATGTGAATATATGAAGCGAAATAGCAAAGAAACGCGATGTTAACGAATCGAAAAGGTTGACGAATGAACCGTGCATTTGTATGCTTCGCAATTGTCTTGACAACAACACAGATACAAACACACACACACACACACACTCAAGCAACGACAAAGCAGCTTCAATGGCATATTCTTGTTTTTTTCAATTTCATTTCTGTTCATTTGCTTTCTTCCGTCTTTAAAGCGTATAAGGCTTTTGTAGTCCAGTTAGTGTGCGCGCACACGACAGTTCAAGTAAAGAAGAAGAAGCCAAGGACGACGGCAGCGGCAAGTTAAGGCACAAGTGACGTTATCCTGTCGTTGGTTGTACCTTTGTAAATGTTCAACGAAACAGAAATACAACAAATAGTTGCAATTTCATTTAGTTTCATCCCTTTTTTTTCACTTGAATATCCTTTTTGCGCTTTTGCGCCACCGCGCTTTGTGGTTATGAACAGTTATGGTTTTACTTTTCGTCCTGTAATACATTTTTTTTCGGATTTTTTTTTCTAAATCTTTTTTTTTGTGGCATTAGTTTCATGGCTTGCTGAAAATATCATCATTTGGTGTTTGTTTCATTTATTTTATTTTTTTTATGCCAACCAAGCGGAAAACTAGAATTGTTGGTTGTCATCGTTACTGTTGAGCGCGATAACCGTTAACTTTAATACTAACGTGTGCGTTACATTTATCCTTGCTATTGTCCTTTCTAGCTGCCATTTTGAGTTAAAGCTTTAACTGTGCTCTTCACTTGCTTTGTGTCATCATTTTGAAGTCAATATTTGATGAAAGTGCTTGCGCTTCTTTCTATGTGTGTTGCCGTCACACGCTCATGTAACTCAATTGTTTTCTTTTTTTGTTGGCTTGGTTTTGCTTTACACATAGCGTATGTGTGTATGTGTGTGTATGTGCGAGTGTTTCTAGTATGTAATTATCACGCTAATGAATCAAGTGCATTCATTTGTTACTAATTGTTATGAGAATGTGCTTTTTGTACGGTGGAGGAGGGTTGCTTTGTCTGTGCAATGAAATCTGTGCAATGATTGTTCAGTTTGTTGTTCTTCTTGTTTTTAAGGGTATGGGAACTTCAAAACTTTGATGAATACAACAACGCGAATAAAGTTTGCATATATATGCAAAAGCGCTTACATTTTTAATCAAATAATAAACCTTAAACGATCATTAACGTGTGTCTTTAAAAAACTAAACAGAAGCGCGTCATTGAAAACATCACACAAATGGCAAGCCAAATAAAGCCAACCAACGAACCAGAAAACAAACGAAAAATCCTCAAAAAGGAAAAGATAGGAAGGAAGTAAGAAAACGAAAGACAAAAAGTCAATTTGAATATATTACCAATTCTAATTACGATTTTTCAAGAACAACGACGAATAAAACAAATACGAAATATACAAAATGAATGCGAACAAATTGTTGTTGTTGCTGTAGGTGCCATTCTGGTTAGGAGCAGACATCACAACCACAGAGCATTCAAATTGGAATTTCAAAATGAAAGCCAAATACGCGAAAAAGAAAAACTCAAGCAATGATGGCAATGATGGTCATGATGACCAAAGATTAGCTGACGTTTCGGTTGACAGTCAACCGAAAAGACACAAAGACAATCACAATGACAATCAGAAGGTTCTTGGCAATGGCAATGGACAACGAGAACGTCAACGATCTGTGGCTATTTTGAAGCTGTGAATTTGCACAGCTCGAACAGCAGCTCAAACAACCAAGCCAAGCCAAGTCAAGTCAAGCGAATGGGACGAGTGTAAAGTGCCATTTGGCAATGCATGAAACGAAAGCGAATTTGAATAATTTTCACTGGCAGCCGCCATTACAATGTCTGCGCAAGCAGCTTGTCTCTTGTCTCTTAGTCTGCCTAGCATGGGTTTGTGTTAGCATTGACCCCCCATACCCTTGACAACCGACCCAACCACACTAAAACACAAAAATGTAGAATGAATCAAAATGTATGTGTGTGTGTGTGTGTGTGTGTGCGTTGAGTGCCATCTTATTGCGGGTTTTCTACGCTTGCAATGCTATTTTATTAAAAATTCAAATACTTTGCTTATCGCTTTAGACACAGCTTAAAACCAACTCACCACCACCGTCGCCGCCCCTTCATCTTCATCATCATCTTCATCACCATCATTGCTTCATCTTCATCTATGCTTAAATATGCCACTTGACTTTCACAGCAGCAAACTTACTGTTCGTTACCCCACGTAATACTTGCGAGTTTTGCTATGAGCTTATTATGCAGTTTTTTTCTACGCAGCCGCGCCTCCCCCTTAAAGCAAGGTGTGTGTGAGTGCTAAGAAGAAAATGGTATCATGGTATAAAAAAAAATCCATGGCCAAGGTTTGTTTTCGCATAAGGTAAGGTATATCAAAAATACCATAATGTATATGTATCTGTGTGAAACTTTTGAAAGCAAGAGAAGCGTTGAAAAAATTAGAGATGAAAATTAAGTAAATATTATAATACGTTAGTCTTGCTCACCCTCGAGCTGAACTTTCTTAGCCTATCAACTGAAATGCCTAACAGTTATTCTGTCTGACATTGTCTGTTGTTACCCTCAGAGTCGTTTCTTTTTGTTTTTTTTTTTTCATGCATTTTGGTTAACTTTGCAAATAAATGATAAGCATTACATTTGATATTCATTATTTGATAACGCAATAAGAAATAAAAATAAAACGGAAACGGAAATGAAAATGTTGTGGTTTTGAAAATGTTACTACGGCTGTGACTCAACGTATGAGTGCCACAACAAGACAAACAGTCAGACAGACAGACAGTGAAGTTTGTTGCTTAAATATTTACTTAAGCGAAATATGTTAAATGTTATTAGGCATAATGTGTTTGGTGTCGTTGTTGTTGTTGTTTTTGTTGGCTTATGATTTATGAGCTTAAAGCCGAGGCTAAGTGAAGTTTATGCAGCGCATCGACTTGCAGAAAAATGAGTCGTTGTTTGTATATTGCTCAAGGCGCAATTTACATTTTAAAAACAATCCAATTAAGTTATTAGAATTTCTGGAGTTCAGCCATGATAGGAATTCCGATATCAACTAAAGTGATATAAGAAACCTGAAGTATTCTTTTGGTTACATAGGAATTTTGCTTAAATTCGAGACATTTAAAGAGGATATCTTATAAATACATATTATAGGTAGTCTCTCATATCTTGTCTCTCATTAAATTTCATATATTATCTCTCACATTTGGTCTCTCATATCTCGACTCACATTTCTTGTCTCTCATATCTGAAATTTCATAACTGGAATTCCATATATTGTTTCTCATATATTGTCTCTCATATATTGTCTCACATATCTGGGATTTAATATCTCGTATCTTATATCATATTCATATCTGTTTTTCCATATCTTGAATCTGATTATTTCTCAACTGATTCAAAACAGAGCCAAGCACAAAGCTAAGCGAAGTACAGCAGATCAAAAGAGAAGCATTCAATTTAGAACTGTTGTATAACATAGTGCAATGCTAACAAACATAATGCAATTGACTATATCAAGACATAATTACTTACGTTACATTATGTTTAGAAACATTTTTCAATTCCCTTGTTTTAACATGTCTTCAAAGCAACATTTTGCTTACAGAACAACATTCCTTAAATTATTTATACATGAGCGATTACGTCTTTTTTTGTCGATACATATTTTACAACCATTTAATTTAAACAATTACCAACTTGATAGACAAATAATATAAACTATTTTTCAAAACTGTTACACTGTCGAAATGCATGCATTGTGTGTCCTTTGCTTACTTGCTACAAAAAACTTAAACAAAACAGAAAAAAACGACAGTAAAATTGCGACGAACGTGAAAAGTAACCGAAAAGTTTTCGAGAAAATCTAAAAAAAGACAAATAAAACAATGAAAACCAAATCCGAAACTCAAAACCAAACGAAAGCCAAGCGCAAAAACCGTAAAGAATTCAACTAATAAAAATCAAGCACTCAAGTGCGAAAAAATCGCGAAAAGCATCATCAAATAATGTGCCACTCAAACTAAAAGCGCCGTCACCACCATCACACACACACACACACAAACAACACACAATTCAAAAACCGCCCACAACAGAACAAAAGACAAATAGAAATGAAGTAACTGAGTTTGAAGAAGTTGCAAAACTTTTCCAAGAAGAAAATCACAAAAAGGAAAAATCAAGAAAAACCCAAAAAGAGAAAACTATACGAAATGAGTATAATAGAAAATTGCCAAAGAATGCGCAAACATAAAATGCTTCGATTATATACGGAAGTGCACAAAAGTTGAAACCAAATTCGAAGACGATGATGTCGCGGTCGTCGACGTCGATGTCGACGTCCGCATTGGCGCATCCTTGAGCTATTTGCTAGCATGCAGCAGTCGGCTCGACTTGCTCGAGTGATTTTGTGCACGCGTGTGCGCTTATGTCTCTGTCTCACTATCTCATGGCTCCATATCACTTTATCAAGTTCCTGGATTTTGGATTTCGTGGCCACATATTTCCGTTGCCATGAAGCGTGAGTTATTTTCGCTCGTATGCGTCACGTGAGCAAAATTGTCGAGCGTTTACGCGCCGGAAAAGCAATTTTCCTTTGTGTCGAGCACAGGTTTTCCATTCCTTTTTCATACTTTTTATTTGTTTATTTTTACTTGAATATTGTTGTGTTTGTGTTGTTGTTTGTGGTGCATTGCAGTCAATGAAATGAAATGAAATGTATTTGTTCGTTGTGAAATAAACACTTTATTAAATGCATTCGTATCGTACTTGCATAGTTTATTTGTTTGGCTTGGCTTTCGCATAGATTTACACAAGTAAGCTGTAAGGATAAAGTTCTTAGCGTCATTGAAAATGCATGTTAGTGAATGAAAATTGCCACTGAGATCAATTTCATGAGGTACATTGAGTCAGACAATAAAGTTTGTACAATTTAATATGAAAAGCCAACGTTTACAAGCATACGTCGAATACTCCAAATAGCTCAGTTCAAGCAATTAATATTTTTTAGCCTACTTTTAGGCAGCAAATTCTATAAAATCAGCATTTTGCACTGCAAATCGAAACCTTTGGTCGAAAAACCTTATATATCTTTGAACTCGTCTATTGAGAAATATTTCGTTTTGAACTGCTGGGCTTAGATACCTCAAGAAAAGCAATAAATATTTTTTAGCCTATTTTTAGCCAGCAAATTCTATAAATTCAGCATTTTGCACAGCGAATTAAAATCTTAAATTTAAAATTCTTGAGTAATCAATGTATGCTTAAAAAAAATATATAAATAAAAATACAAGCACCTACACAAATACAAACTTAAGCTTAGAGCAAAAAGTCAATGACTCAATTGAGACAGTAAAAGCAGAAAAAAATACTGTACGTTGACATAAATATCTCATCAACAAATTTATTTATTTATACGACTTTTTCTTTTTTCTTATCAGAGGCAGCAAAAACGTACATAATCGAAAGTAGGAATCGAATTATGCTAGAATTGAGATTGATTTTTTATTCAATTTTAATGCGACAACAAACATACTCATACCACACACAACGCAACGCAACCTAAGCTGAGCTGACACACATGCAGACAAATATACAGGGTGCACAAGCAACATGGAAATGTACTGATGCACGTGTCAAGAGATGGTGGAGCTTTGGGCAGAGATAAAGAACAAAAAAAAAAAAACAGAATGTGTGAAATTATAGCAGCGACTGAGAAGATGATGAGCAGGAGGCTGTTGTGCCTGACAGTCATCGAGTCAAGAGTAGAGCAAAGGCCAGCATTGAGCTTCATATGTTGGCTGTATTAGTGGAAACCTTATGGGGAAAAGTGCGCATTGAACTTTGAATATTACAACATAAATCGATTAGGTCCCTCATACACACTCACACACACACACTCGCACACCCACGGCAATACACCCGTAAATCACGATTTGACTCATCGCTGGCGCATGATTGAAAGCAGGCACATGTCGTGCTCGTCATGAACGTTGGCACTGATTGACACTTGAAGCACTTTCATGAATTTCATTTCATTTTCTTTTTTTTCGCTCATTCTCCCTGAGTTTTTTTTTTTTTGCAATTGATCTATGATTTGTTTTCCTTCCATACATGCTTGCACACAGTCTGGCGCCTTTTTTGCCATTCACTGCTACTTTAGCTTAATGCTTATCTAATAAGCATGTTTGCACTAAATGAACTTGTATGCGCAGTGTAACGCATACCGCTGTATAATGATGTTCATAGACGTATAGGAAATATCAGCACATTCAAGTGCTCATCAATATCAACACATCGACGAACGACTGGCAAATTGGCTTCTATTTAGCTTAAGGTCTTCTGCGTCCGAGGATATAGTTAAACCAAACTGAGCGCACTCAATGCTTATCAACGCTGGCAAGGCTGCCTGTGCTGCAGTGCGGCATTTCCAGTATAAATTGAAAGGAAATTAAACATTGAATGACATCAAGCGAACGAACATGAAGAAGGCATGAAAGAAGTGTTTTGCGCAGACAAGCATTTATGGCAGCTAAGATGAGGCGCCTCCTGCCGTTGTTGTTGCCTACTTTGCTAATGTTTCCTCAAGGGAAATTGTTATGCGATAATTATTTTACTTCATGCCTTTGAATTACTAAAGAGCTGGAGAGCTTTCAGCTTGCTTCTATATACATTTTTATACATATATGTATATACTGTTGTGTGCTTTTTGCCATTTTCTTTTTATATATTTTTGCAAAGACTAAAAAAAAATATAAGACATGTTATTTATTGCAATTTAGCTTCTATTCAAATTGTCGGTTTATTGATTTCTCTTACGTCGACGACGACAAACGTTATTTGGGTCACTTATTAGTTAACAGCCTGAAATTGCTTGGCTGTCAGTTGATTTTTGTTGAAATGAGTGTTAATTAATAAATGTGACAAACAATTATGTGTGAAGCAATTTGCGCCCCAACTGTCATAAACAATATTTTTTAATAGCAAAGCAAAAAATAAAATGGCAAATAATAATTGATTAGGTAGCGCTTTGTTCAAAGGACGCCACAAGACAAGCAGGATAATAATCACTTTAATCTATTTAAGAGCATATATAAGCGCACATATCAATGGCCAAAGAACACGCAACGCAAGCGTGAAGAGGTGTGCCAAGTCGAAATTGCAGACAAAGTCAAATCGAAACTTTCATCAAAACCTAATAAAGACAACAGGCAAAGTGCATTGAAAATGCCAACAACAACAACAACAAAGCAAAAGAAAGCAGAACATGAAACAATAAGAAGAAGATAAAACTAGTAAGGGCGGTATAGTTGAGTATACTCAACCATATAATACCCTGCACATACCCTCACCCATTTAAATGGTGTTCCAAATATAAAAAATCAGTCAAAAGTGAGGAATTTTCGAAAAATTCGAGTTTGTAGATCTCTGAGGGGGAAGCCATGAAATAAAGAGGTGTTTTTCGGTATGCAGTTTAAACGACGTATATTAACTGAATCTGCATACAAAATTTCAGACATGTATATTTCATAGTTGTGGAGATATACATATTTTAATAAAAATAAACTGGAATTTACCCAAAATTTAAGTTTGCCGACCTCTAATGGGTAGTCCAAATACAAAATGGTATTTTCTGGTATGCAGTCTTAAGAAGTTATATATACTTTGTCTACGAACAAAATTTCAGGTCCGTACCTTCAACAATTTCGGAGATGTAGGCTTTGACATGCAAACACTATTTGAGGGGTAATAAAGGGTAAGGGGGAAAAGTTAGTATGCAGTTTTAAAGACATACATTTCTTTAATCTGCATACAAAGTTTTAGGTTCGTATCTGTTATGGTTGTGGAGATATACAAATTTTTGTAAAAAAAAAGTGAAATTTACGAAAAATTTAAGTTTGGTGGTCTTTGAGGGGTAGTCAAAAATACAAATGGGTATTTTCTGGTATGCAGTTTTAAGGACATGTATTTACTGAGTCTACATACAAAATTTCAGGTCCGTATCTTTTATAGTTTTGAAGATACAGTAATTTACAAGAAAACACTTTTTGAGGGGTAATGAAAGGTTGGGGGGAAAATTGGGGTATGCAGTTTTAAAGACATACATCTATGAAGTCTGCATACAAAGTTTCAATTTCGTATCTGTTATAGTTGTGGAGATATACAAATTTTTGTAAAAAAAAAGTGAAATTTACAAAAAATGTAAGTTTGGTGGTCTTTGAGGGGTAGTCAAAAATACAAATGGGTATTTTCTGGTATGCAGTTTTAAGGACATGTATTTACTGAGTCTATATACAAAATTTCAGGTACGCATCTTTTATAGTTTTGAAGATACAGTAATTTACAAAAAAACACTTTTTGAGGGGTAATGAAGGGTTGGGGGGAAAATTGGGGTATGCAGTTTTATAGGTCTTTTCATACTTAGTCGACATACCAACTTTCATAGTTCTAGCGTTTCTGGTGTTCAAGTTATAGCCTTTTCAAAAAGTGGGCGTAGCTGGTTGGGCGGGAAGGAGTGGGCGTGGCTCAAAACCGTTCAAACTTGATCTGCTGCCGAGCATCACGAGTCTATCCTCCAAATTTCAAGTCTCTATCTTTTGTAGTTTCTGAGAACCATTGGTGAGGACGGACGGACGGACAGACGGACGGACATGGCTTAATCAATTTGTCTTGTCATCCTGATCAAGAATATATATACTTTATAGGGTCCCCCTCCCCTCCTTCTCTGCGTTACATACATTTCGGCCAAACAAACACAATATACCCTGGTACAGTATGTACAGGGTATAAAAACAAACTCTGTAAAAAATTGTGGAGAATGCAGCAAGTGTTTATTGCAACAAAGCAAGCAAGGCTGCAAAAGAAAGTAAGCAAAAAAAAGAAAAGAAAGGGAAAGGAAGAGACAGTCAAGGCAAGCCGTGTGTACAGACAAAGTGAGGAAGCCAAGCAGCGACGCACTTAAGTTTATTGGATTTCATTTGAGAACAGTAAGCATGAAGAATGAAGCAACAACCAACAATTTGTGTGAGTGAGTCAGAGTATCATCAGATATGGACAAATAAATAGTTTTTGAAACCGATAAGAACTTGAGAGGTCACAATTCGGGTTGGAGACAGAAATAGCATACTTTTATTTCGTTTGTCAACAAACAATTAATGCAATTCATTTTTACTAAATTCTTGTCTGCCAGTAAAAAATAATAAAAACGAAAATCGGTTATAACCCTTCTTCTTTTTTTAAAAAAGATTTAAAACTAACTTCAATAAAAAACTTTTTCAAATATCATAGATATCATGTAAATACGCTTAAATCGATAATTACCGATGAAAACCAATAATAGGCATAAAAAAGACTGGGGTCTAAAAGAATATGCTTGACGCTTCAAGCCTTGTACACCAATAAAATCAAATATAAACACAGGATGAATTAATTAATATTGTACAAAGATGCCTGAGTGAAAATAATTTGCCTGGGTAAGCAACAGAAAAATCAGAGAATCATACAAAAGAATTTCAAAGTGCGTCAGTCGATTGTAAGCACCCATAGGTATAAATACGTTGAATTCTTAGAAATCACAGCTTTTACCGGTGAGGAAGGAAAACATTTGCTGAATGAAAAAATAATCAAAAATTCAAATAAATTGCATTTTTTGTGATTTTATGGAAAGTGTGCTTTTTCTTTGACCATAGCTGTACATGCATATGCCTGTATGTGTGTGTTTGGCATAAAGCAGCACCTTAAGAAAACATTGAAGCTTAAGTAGCAAAAAATATATATATATACTCAAGTGAAAATTGTATGCGGTTAAACAAGGACAAGAAGCTTGAGAGTCAAGTCAAGCCAAGCCAAGTTGTGTAAACGATGAGTGTGCAAAGCATTCGTTGAACAGGTGTCCTTGCTATGTTTGCTCGCTTACGGCTTTGGTTAACGGAATCGAGTGCCTCGTCTGCGTGCGTGCGTGCCTGCGTGCGTATGTATGTGTGCATTAAGCGTGAAATTATGAGCACTTATTCAGGTTGTTAAAAAGCGGGCAACAACAAGCTTAAGCTGCTTAAAATTTGGTCGTGAAAGCATTGACGGTGGCGGGAGCCAAAGGGGTTGACTTGCCTAGACACACTCACACATACACAACTGAAAATGAAAGTGAAAGTCAGCAACAACAACAAGAAAACACGACACCCTGCCCTGCCAGCGCGTTTAACCAAGAATGTATGCCGTGGCACCATGTCGTCCGTCAGGTGCGTCAACAGACCTTCTTAGTCAGTTTCATAGTCAAATTAAATTTTCACTTCAAGTTGCAAGTATAGAAGAAGAAATAAAGGAGTGATAAAGTAAAGCGTATAATATGCGCATAAACATTTTTAATGAAATCGTCTTCGTTGAGCGCAACGTTCTCAACGAAGTCGTCATTCTTCTGCTGCTTCTTCTGCATTGTTGTTATTAATGTGGTTGTTGTTGTTGTTGTTGCTATCATTGCCAGCGCCTTGTAGTAGACTTTAATTTATGCTTAGATTGTCGTTGGCGGTGGTGGTGGAAAGTGTTTATGAAATTTTTACATCCACTTTTAGAAAATTGTTGCTATTTAATTCTCAGTTGCTGCTCACATTAATTTTGTTATCCTTAAAATTTAATTAATTTTCAACTTGATTGCATTTAAAGCGTTCTACACTTTTGTCTACTTAAAATTACAGCCTTTTGACTCGAAAAACTAATAGTTGAAGCCGTCATTTATGCGTGTGTGCGTGTGTGTATATATATGTATGTGCGTATTAACCTTTTTATGTGTGGTTGTGTTGGTTTGTTTCTTGCTCTTTGGTTAGTTATTATTTTATAGCCTTTTTGGCTTTTCTAGTGGTCGAACACACTTTGCCTTTGTTGCTTAGCAAAAACCTCAGTGGTTTTTTAATTAATTTTCAAGTTGCTTATTTTATCATTTAATTAGTTTTGAATATACTAATTAGAACTTCACTTCAAGCGTTTCATTGTAGCTTTATGTGCATTTAAGAAATAAAAAAAAAATAATTAAATCAACAAGCAAAATAGTTCAAAGTAACTTACCCTTGGTTGTGTGCCTTTCCACATTTGGATCCTTCAAACCTATAAGAAAATCAAAAAGGAAAATGCAATTAAAATATAAATCTTCATAGGGTTATCTCAGCTTTGAACTTCAAACAGTCAATGAATACCTTAAGACATAATTTTTGTGTAAACTATAATATTAAAAATCTTGCACTCATATTAATATACCAAAAGGTCAGTAGGTGAAACACATGTGCTTTAAGTCACAGCGAAGGGTTTTTGTGCCTCAGGTCAATATACAATATGCACAACATTTAAAGTAAATTGTCTGAACTGAAACACATTGGACAACATGAAATTGATACATGTTTTAGTTGAAAGTACAATGACCTCAAATGGTAATTTGTCTTAAAGCTAAGTAATGTCTTGTTATATTATTAAAAATTCGTATAAATAAATTAATTATTAAAAAAAAATATCTTTCAATATTTTTCAAACCATTTTTTTACGCAAAAATCTTTAAAAAACAAAGAAAAAATACAACATTTTATATACTTTTGTTTAACATTTAAGTGTTACTCATTCTCTGCCAAGCGCTCAATTCTGTTGACTGCCTCTGCAATCCGCAACAATTAATCTTTGTCAGACAACCTTCTGGGAGGTTACTTATTTGTCTGGCACTTGTTTGTGCACTGAGCCAAGTCACATTATCTAATGTTAAATGTAATAAATAGTTTTTAATTGCCCGCCATGATGTCTAAAGATTCCACACACTGCTCAATGTTCGTTCCGTTTGATGCTTAAATTAAAGCATTATTATAAGAACATTATTCAAGCTTAAAGTCGCCCACCAAAAATGCATCGCGTGCTGGCAACGCCTTCAAAGTACTCAAAATGAAAGAAGAAAAAGGTGAAGGCAAATAACAAAAATAAAGACCCGCATTTGTCGAAAATTTCACTAATTAATTTTTGCAACAAAATAACTTAAACGGAAATGAGTTTAAACTTTTAGTGGCACAACAGTTGAAAGACAGGAAGACATGCTCCTTTCATTTGTTGGCAATTGTTTAATTTTTTCCTTTTTCGTTGTTTTTTTTCTTGTTCCATGTTGCTTTTTGACTTCCGTTATGGCGTATTCATTGTATTTCCTTATTGCGCTGACTTGACTTTGCGCTTTTGTGTTTCTGCAAGTGTTTATATTGAAATATGCAGCTATCATTTAAAGCTAAGAAAAACGTGCAAGGCACAAAGAATAACCGAGGGAACATAATTTTCTAGGTATGTGTGAAAACAGACATTATGACGGTTGGTATAAATTTCCGGATATTTCCAAATAACACGAGTGCAAATTTGAAAAATAATAATTTTGTAAAGCGCTAGGATAAATTCATACTCCTATGTTACACAGGAACACATCACACATATGCTACTTCAACATTCGAATTTTGTTCTTAAGTTAAAACTAAAAGAAAAATCAATCGAAAAATCAACCAAAATTAAAGTTAAGACTTTAAAAAACTAAAAAATAAATCTCGTTTCAAATGACTCAAATGACTTCTTCATGTAAGCTGTCATTTCTCACCTCACCATGATACCATTAAAAGAATACAACATTTAAACATGACCTCATAAATATCGAAGCTACTTAAACCAAATAGAAAATATCTTGCAAGCCCACACTTTCTACACAAGAAAACATTCACAAGCCGATAGACAGACAGAAATACATAGATATAAAACCATGTACTAATTTATATGCAACTGCATTGAGCAAGACAAGTGGACGCACTTGTTGTGTGGTTTTTACAATTTATTGCAATAATTAAATTATACAATTTTATTTGAACTTCGACACAAACACACCACTCACACACACACACATATGACCCTAATCAAGAGAAGGCAACAAAGCGTGTAAACTCAAGTTGTCACAGACACAGAAATAGTTGGCCACAATTTGACCTCAAAAAAGGAATAGAAAGAGCCACTGAACCATTACAGAGATACAAGTGTTCGGACGTTAAAGCCAAGTATGCTGCCATTGAAGTTGGCAACTTTAACCACAAAGAAAATGCAATGCGGATAAAATAATTTAGCATGTGTTTGCGCAAGAAAGGCGAGAAGAAAGAGTGAGCACATTTTCATGTTTATAAGGTTGATATATTTTTAGCAAGTTGACAAAATCGCGAATAAATGTGTGGGAAGAAAAAAAATGTAACACAAACCAAAATCATGTGGTTTATGTTATTTTAATTAATTTTGTGCACCTTCTTTGCGCGCTGTCAGACATAATTGACAGCATTAAAAACAAGCTGAGTCAGCAAAAAAAATGTAGCCAGCAAGTTAAGCCAACAACCTGACATTAAATTTTGTAATAGAAGCTGTTTTAAATTTTGCATCTTTGCAACTTTTGGCATTTGATTGACCCCGAGAATATTTTTCGAAATGCACAGTTTCGCAAATAGAAAAGTCTAACAAATATTATCTCAAGTAAATTTGATATATTTAAACTTGCTACAAGCAAGCAAGTAAAAAGCAAACATGTACAAAATATAACGACAAGATACAAAAGTTCATATGTAAGTACATATATTGTAACGCTGGACTAGCACTGCATAAACAAAAGGGTTAAAACAACAGCAACAACAGCAAAAACAACAACAACAATGACAATGAAGCACAAATAAACAAGATGCAAAACAAGCAGACAGACATAAAGACATGTTGTCGACGAGGAACGACAACGACAACAAGTCAGGCGCACATGTTATACAAAATATCAAGTATACGTTGTGTTGTACCTTGCAGCAAAGTTAACTATTGCCAAAGACAACAAACATGTTTTGCATATTGAGACGAGTGTATAAAATCAACTTGAGTTATACACACACACATACTTGTATACAATACTATTATTGAACTCTACTAAGCTGAGTTGAGCCAAGTTGAAAGGCCATAAGGCGCATTCAATAAATTGTAACAAGGTCAAATCTTTGCCATCCACGACTGGCTCAAACACAACATCATCAATACAGGCAGCAGTTGACCAAATCTAGGCATGAATTTATACATTAAAATGCAACAACATCATTTTAACATAAAATTTCAATAAATCACTACAAATTGTGCGCGCAGAGAAGCGAATTTGCAAACGCAAAGCATATATTTAATAAAACAAAAATACACACACACACATACACACACACACAGAGAATATAAGTGCAGTGAAATTTTCAAATAAAAACATCAATAAACTTTTTAATGGCAGTCGTCACGAACGCGCACTCACGCACGTAATACAAAAAACAACATCAAATGTTAAATTGTATCTGTTATTTTACTGGCATTGCCCAACTTTCAATGTCTCAATCGCAATCAATTTGCATTTGATGAGCGCTACATCTGCACTTTGGTTACGAAATTAGAGCGTGTCTCTCTGTCTGTCTGTTCGTTATTTTCGCTCCCCACAAACAACTTACGCTATAGAGATAAAGATACATCATGCGTCTGATATGTCACCCTGTTTGTTTGACTCCCTTTTTTTTCAGTTTTTTTTTTATTTTATCAGACAACCACAAAAGTCAACAAACAACGAAAACGTTTCTGCCTCAAGTATCTGTGGGGAAGTTCATCTGTATCTTCAACGTTGTGTGTTACACAGCACAACTTTGCCAAGTTTAAACATCACTCAGAGCGTTAAAAAAGAAAATTCATTAAAAATCAAAACAAACAGTGACGAAAATTTTTATTTTTTTTTGGTTTTTATTTATATATGTATAAGTGCGCTTGGCAATACGCAGAAGCAATCTGGCAAAGCAGCGCAATAAAACAAATCGATTATATTTTTTTATGAGCATTTTGGTTTCATATAAAAAAACAAAAATGTAAATAAAGACATTTTTATTTTTTTTTTTTTCGGCAATACTGAAGTTAATACTTTTTTATGAGCGCTAAAAATCAAATAATGCAAGAAATTTTCGCCTTACAAATTTAAGCAAGAATCTACAGAGTATTGAAAATGTCATGAGTTTGGTTGAAATTGCAATACAATACAACTTAAGCTGTTGAAATTAATCTCTTGGCGGCTTTATTAATTACATTGATTGCTTGAATTACTTGCAATATCAGCAATTATTGGAGCAGCTGCAGCAGCTACACTGTCACAATTGACAAGGCACTAAGGTATGGCCGTACGTACGCTCATTAATAACAATAAAAGGCGACACAATTAATGTGCACACAGCTACACAACACATATACATAGAGAGTCATATTGTTGCAACACAACACAACATTAACAACGTTGTCATATTTGATTTACAATTGCAATTTACGTACGTTGACTGACAAAAGTTTAGTCAGTGATATAACATGTGTGTGTGCACATGCCTCTATAATTATGCGTGTGTATGTATATGAACAATTATACACGTCAGACTCAAACTCAATGAAATCGCACGTTTCCATATGGACATGAACATGGACATACGTTTTGTTTGATGTTGTTAATTGATTTTCAAAGTCAACTTGGTCACCAACGATCGAAAGCCTGCCCAAGAGAACAACGCCAATGATTTAGTGTGTGTATAGCTGAGTAAGTGAGTGTTTGTGTGTGAGTGTGAGCAATGCATTTATTTATGCAGCCACTTGAAAAACGCACAAGAGCATTTTAAAATTGCCATAGGAGCGAAAGCATCAAATGACGACGACAACAACGACATTGCATACTTTCAGGCGGAGTGTTGTAATTTTTTTTTTTTTTTCAACACAAAAATCGCATTCGGGCCAACAGGATTAGCAACGAAGTCTGGCAACCGCGTAGTTGAGTCAATACACAACTACTCAATACGACATGACTCAACTCAACTCAATTCAATACAACTCAAACTACTCAGACTCAAATACGATAGGATTGCGATTTGTTATGTATATATGTATGTGTGTATGTATGTATGTATGTATGTATATGTCTGCGCATATATCGCACAAAAGCTGCTTCATTCAAGCGCAAGCGACATAAAACCAATCGAATTGAAACACACAACACACGCATACACACACACACACTCGCATATATGCTTCGTTTCGATACGGTTCGATACGCTTCACTTGCATTCGTGGTGCATGTATGCATGTGCAACGAGGCGCAAGCGGCAGCATCCTTGCTGCCTCATTCCTTGACGTTGATATTTTTGTTGCTGTTGTTGTTGCTGTTGTTGTTTTTGTCGTTGCAATGTAGCAACACGCAGCATACTTGTTTGTTTAAAGCGGCAATTGTTCTGCCACGCAGTATGTCTCTCTGTGTGTGTGTGTGTGTAAGTGTATGCATTCCATGCGGTTCAATCAAAGCGATTTCCAATGTCCACAAAATTGCGTAAAAGGACATTTTGGTAATTTGGCAATGCAATGTGTTCATTTGCAAGTGATGGCAACTCCCAACACACAGACTCACTATGCGCTCCTCCATCATATAACCATACATACAATCATACGTACATTCGTTCACCCATGTGCGGTTGTACACTTGGTAATGAGTTTGGTTTGCTATTTAAATTTAACATTTATCGCTGTAAATTTACACATGCACACACACACACACACACATGTACACACATACACACTTACAATGCATACATCGTGGACAACGTTCGATTTCTAAAGTGTATTTGCATTTAATGCCGAGTGGCTCAGTGAGAAAACATTTGCCCAAAAAACATGACAGTTGCATTAATTTTGATTGTGTGCAAATATTTTAAGCACGTTGACATGCAACCGAAATAAACGGAAATCATGTGCGTGTGTGTGTGTGTGAGTGCTTGGCGGGGTTGTTTGATAAAACTTGTAACTGACAAATGCTTCAACAATCTTCATAAGCATTAACTTGGTTTAAGTTGCTCACTGACCGTAACTCACTCTCTCTCTCAATGAATAGTCACCTATTAATGAGTTCATACACTTTCTTTCATAGCACACCATTGGATAACTTTTCTAATTAGTATAATTTCATGTTGAAGCATCTAATCAACGTAATAAGACAGACTGCAAGCTAATTTTAGCAAACAGTTGAAGCATAAAGACAGAAGCAACAAATTTAATACAGTTCAATGACATTTTGTGCAAATAAAACATCTATATCAGTAGTTATGAGCACGTAGCGCTATAAAACTAAGCTCACACCAAGCACAAATCTCTTTGCAATCTCAGTCCAAACTTTGCCGGCAATGCATGATGATGTAATGATAAGTAACTTTGCTTGGCCCATATTGAAAGTGTGAGTTAAAGACATTTAATATCTAATAAAACTACAAATCATGACATTCGTTAAACTTCAACAGCAACCTCGCCAGAGACCAAGTTTATGTTGAGTTAAACGATTTGCGCAACATTTTAATGCGCGATTTATGACTTGACGCATTATATTAAATGCAAGCAGGAAGAGGCTTAGCGTCTCATAAACGACGAACAAGTATAATAAACTAAATGTCAGAAAAAACTTGTTCTAAGCATGTTGAATGAAGTGTTTAAGTTAATTTTTAAGTTAAAGCAAACACTGAAATCAACTTCATTAACACTTTCTTAAAGTACACAAAATATATATTTCTTTTATTACTGATAAAATGTCTGGCTATGAGCATGCAAGAAATAAAATGAGAGAGTCCCTTGATAGTTTCAGTAAATTACTTGAAACGGAACGCGTGAAATTAATCGATTTGGATGAACGCCGTGTTCGTTTGGGCAAAGATATTCAGAAATTAAAACAAGATATGGAAACTGATGGTAAGATAATGACTAAATTATTGAATGAAAATTCCGATTTTAATAAGGAAGAGGAAGGTAACGTCTAACAAACTATACAATAAATAATAATTGAAATATGTATATATAATTCCTACAGCATCTTTGACATACCGTTTCCTCACAAGCTCAGAGGATATTGACAGATGCCGAAAAATTGTCGAACAGCGTAAGGACGAAAGCGTTTCAGCGCTTGAATATGACTGTGACAACAACTTGGATGTTCAGACTGTAAAAGAAACTGATTTCATTGACAAAATGAGCAATGAGAAGAATGCTGACGACACCGAAAATGCTTCCAGCAAAGAAGTTAGTTCAATCGTTAGTGAGGTGTCTAATTTGGCAGTTGAGTGTGATTCCGAAGATCAGCACGTTGATGAAAAGGACTGCACCAGTGACTGCACCACTGATGAAGGCAGCCAGGAGGGTAGCCAGTCCCAATCTAATATCGAAACCACAACTTCCTAAAATATTTATTATATTTATGCAAACAGATTTTGATATATTAAAATAAATTATATTTTTGTTATTGTTTTTTATATTAATTGACTAATGTGTTACTAAAGTGCCTTTCTACGAAAATTCAAAGGAAGAATACAATTTTAAAGCCCGCTTAGAGATCATAGTACTTAAAGGTTTAATTTATAATTATTATATCATAAGATCCTGAAAATTCCAGATCAACTGGTTCTTGAGAAAAAGCAAAATGTGTAACAACCAGAAAACAATTTTTCTCAAAAACGGCAATTCATTAATTGATATAAACATTTAAAACGTCTTCAGAGCCGATGTATGATTTTAGGAAAAAAATTTACAGGTTTTTTTCTAAGGTATTTAATTTTTTAATTAGTTTTTATACAATTATAAAACTATATTTATTTCAAGCCGTATATATTACTCACAGTCAATGTAATTTTTTTAAATTTTTAAAAAGTGTAAAAAATAGAAATCTTTAATTTTAGCTCATGTACTTTTGAGAACATTTCATTACAATACTCCTTTGCTAATTAATTTTTTTAAATTAATTTTATTCAATTTTTAAATATTCTGTACTACAGATTACATATTGAGCACCTCATTCAACCTTTACCTAATTTTCTCCATTTTTTTTCAGCATTAAGTAAAAGTAATTGTTTCATACCACAAAGTAAGCCTTGTCTTATTATTGTTTGAAATTAACTCTTGAAAGAGAAATAAATTGAAAGCCCGACGTAGAAAGTAATTCATTGGAAACACATATTTTTAATAGTTAAAACCAATTAAAATGGCTGACAATGAGCTGCTCAAAGATGAGTTCGATGCCTCTTTGGATGAATTTCGCAAATCCATAAAGACTGAGCAAGAAAAATGGTTGGATATCGCAAAACGTCGTTCACGTCTTGGCAAAGAGGTAAAAAAATTGACACAAGATCTCGAAAAGGCCAATGACTTGCGCACTGATTTAGACAGTGAGTATTAAAGATACTACACACACACACATGCTTCAATAGGAGTACAAAATCTTTGCAGAAATAAAAATGCAACTTGACATACTTGATAAATTGGATCTTTAAGCCAAACTTTCTGGGACGTCGTTGAAGACATGTGTATTAAATTGTTACGTTATTGTTTAAATACTTGATGACTTTTGATTAAAATATTGCAAAAATTTCCATTCTTGTTACACTTTTTATTTTGAAACTTTAGGCAATTTGCTAGCAATTTGCTTACTGCGCTTACAACAAGGCAAACACGATACGACAAGACTTGTAGCTCCAGAGCCAGCACTCTGATCGATGCGTTTTAATGGCTACGGCAACGGCAACGGGCAATAGGTTAACATTGCAAATAGTTTTGGCCATTGTTGTGTGTGCGTTGCATGCACGCACGGTTGCCAACAAGGAAAGAGGAAATTGTACTCCGACACTCGACATATTGTGGCATGCGGTTGCTGCCAACTTGTGCAACATGCAACATGCAAAACATTAAACTGACAAACGAAATAAACGAGCGCTTAAATCGAACACAGCACACGCTGTAAAGCAAAACACGTCGTGAGCCAGGAAGGCATGGTAGGCAAGTCAAGCAAGCAGGCATGGTAACTGTTAGCAAATAAACGCTCGTTTAAATTATGTTAACCTCAAACAACCTGGCGGCTTCAGGTTGGCTTCTCTGTCTGAATGCCTTCCTGACTGCTTTTTACCTCTTGACTTTCTCTGTGTCAGAGACCGGCTGTCAAACGCCCCCCACATATACATATGTCTGACTCGAGTCGAAAGCAACAGCGCGCTCACAAACTATTTAACATGCTGCGTTGCAATTTGCAAAATTATAAATTTTCCACCTGCACACCATATGCAACCCAAGCCAAACTGCAGTTTAAACTTTTAAGCATGTTCCCTACGCTCACAGACGCTCTTCCTCTCGCGCGACACACACCTCATTTACTTCCTACACAACAACAGCAAATCCGACAATTGATCGTTGTTTCCGGTTTTGCATTGTTGCTGTTTGTTTTTTTTTTCACAATTTCGGTATAAAATAGAGTCGACTCATTCTTGCTATCTCAATCGCCCTGTCTCTTTCATGCATGTGTTTTATGCGTTTTAATAAAGTTTCGCTTCAAAATTGTTACCTTGTACAACACAACGCATGACGCATGTTTCATTAATGCCTTTCCTTGTGTACTTGTCTCACTTTTAAACGTTTACATTGCACAAAAACAAAACAAGTTGTACAACAGCATAATGTTGTTGTACATTGTTTCAACAATTTCGCAGTACAATATAATAAATTTTAAAGTTTTGCAAAATGCTTACACGTTGTAGCTTGTTGTGCCTTAAGATTTATAGCGTCTACTTTTAGGCGCGCCAACATATGCAGTTTGGTATTGAAATTCGTTGCCTGAATGTTGCTCAAAACATTGAGTAGCAACTTGAAGTCTATTTACTGGAATTTTAAAGACATACTTAAAGAACATGATCTCTATGGGACAAACTTTGTGTGATCGCTTGAAAAAAATCGTGATTTACGGGACTTAAAAACAATAAAAATATCCCTAATTTGTAGGATATATTTATACAAACACCTATTAAAAATTTCAAAAAAAAAAAAAAATAGATTTTCAAAGAGTTATTTGGCCTTCAAATTAAGATAGAAAGTATTAGCTATGCAATGGAATTTATGAAAAGTTCGGAGTTATAAATGCCATTTTTTAAATTTTACTTAAAAATCAGATGGTTTTTGGCGCGCCACAATTACAGCTTTTATAGGATCGCAAAACGGGAGATTTATTGCACGGGAAATTATATACGAGTAACCAAAATAATCCGAAATAAAATCAAATCAAAAGTTTGGAAAATTGAAAAGTTTAAATGACTGCTTGCTGGGCTATACAAACTCTTTGGAAGGTTCTGCTATGTTATTCTTAAAGGTATTGACTATCTATACTCTAGATTATCGATCTATGGAAACAAAAAAAAATGAGTGTGCCCCTTGAAAAATATTCACCCTCAACTCAAATCAATTTTAATCATAAAAATAAAAAAAATATTCAATTTAGAAAATAGAAAACGTCAGCTTGCGCTATTTGCCTAAACTGTTGCCCGTAAAAAATATCTCATATTATTCGCATTTTACAAGCGCACCAAACATCAGCGAGCCACGCGCAATGTGTCAACAATTTTGCAAGTTAATTGCTATAATTTTTTAGTGTAACTGTAACGACAACGATTCAAAAAAAAGGTGTATTGTAAAATAAAACAAGGGCGCGAAGAGTGCACAATATTGCAGTGATTATTATAGATTTCGTTATATTTCATATTGTAGTTGATTGAAACGCTGTAAACGGATATGCGAACCATTTGCAACATGATGCATGTTGCATGCACGTAGTCGAATTAGTGATTGATATATGATGCGAAGCGCCTGCGGAATTGCAGGGGTTGAGAAGGCTTCGTTGCAGCAGCACAACAATGAGGTGGCGGTGGTGATAGTCGTGGCTTTCGGGGTGTCTGTGATGGTGGTGGTGGTGGCAAGTGCGGTTGATGTGATTGAACTAATTGACACATGTGACGCGATTTTAAAAAGTAACAAAAAGTATCAAAAGACAAAAGTAAAAAGAGAGAGATTTGAAAGCAAATAGAAAACTTTACGTTAAGATTTTTGAAGTACTTTTAAGCTGATTTGGGAAAACTTGTCAGTAAAGATTTGCGTCACAAGAAGTTGTTGTTGCTGCTAAACTTTAAAAACTTTCATGCCGGTCAAAAGGCGAAAGTTTTTCACCAAACTTTCTGTAATGCGATATGTCAACAGTGTCTATGCAGGTTAGAACTCATGCACAAAACGTACACAAAAAAAAACAAATAAAAATGACAAAAAAAAAATGTCCGCCAGAAAGTAAAAGTAGCGAAGGTCAACATCATCAACATGTCTGCAAGTTGTCCATTTTCTTAGTGCCTTATTTCTTGCGTTACTTTGCCACTTTTGTCGCTTTTTTTGTGTGTTGCAAGTTGGCATCTTCAAGTAAGCAACATACATACATATGTATCTTGCAATAGCGTGACAAGCACGCTTGCTGCAGATACTTTCTACTGCTTTCTGCTTTGCTTTGTATACACAGAAAATGATAATGTTGTTCAAGTTTTACAACTTAAGTCGTCAAAGTCAAACACACTCTTGGGAAATTACAAACGCATTCGAGACAAACAGACAGTCAGACAGACAGTACAATGAGCATAAAGGTAACATTGGGGCAGCTGCAATATTACTGACGTACCGACTGTCCAAAATGCGTGAGGGGCGCTTTACTTTTCCGCTCTTTGTGTTTCTTTATATGTGCCTTTGTATGGGGGGTGACTTTTGTTGCCTCTTATATTCGACTTTTGATGAAATATTCTCACATCTTGTTGAAAATCAGCAGCTACTTTCTGGTTTTATGCTTTTACAACGCTTCAGGGTGGTATTAGTATTAAGCTGCTGCTGCTCATCGTGGTCGACACTTACACTTACACTTTTCAACTTGTGTTGAACTTTCGCTGGACGCTGCTTTTGCATTCTGCTCTTATTACAATTGTTGTTGTTGGTCTTGTTCTTATAGTTAAGTTGCTGCACATTAGCATAAATAAACGCTGTAAGCACAAGCTATAAAGGTGCAAAAATGCTGCTAATAATACTATAAATGTGCCATTGACTCAACTCAACAAAACGCAAGTCAACTCGACTCGTCTTAACTTCTTTTGTCTTTGACACAAATGCGTGTCCTTATTGTTGTTACCGCATAGGGAGACAAAGACATTGCCATCTAACAACAACAACAACAAAAGAAACAACAAGTCCAAGCAGTTCACCCAAAATATATTTTTGTGCTAAAATTTTATAACATTTCATAAAATTTGTTAAAGTACAATAATAAAATTTTGTTGCTCTTGCATGAGTTACGGCAACAACAACATGACATTGACTTTTGACGCGTTTTGTTAACTTTAATAAAATTTTACGCCTTGCAATTGGTCACAAAATTGGCAGTGAATTAAAATTTTATATAAGATTTAAGACAATTTATACTGCAAATTAGGTCAGCAAAGTATAAACTCGAGTTTGTTGAAATTATTATCGCTCATACATATCAAAGTTGAAGCACAACACTTGTGTCTACAACAACACTCAAATTATATGATTTTTTGCACAAAGTGGCATTTCTTTATTGTGTACAAGCAGCAAACAACAAATGCACAAAAGCCAAAGCACACTCAATGCTATGCAAATATTTTTACAAACGTTACAAAAAAAGTTCTGTTGGCAAGCACGAGTCAAGATCAAAGCAAGTGTAATTATGCCATTTGATGCACGTTTTTCCAATTCAAAATTACACTGCTGCGCTTATCTCATAAGACAGGCACACACAGACAAATGAACAGACAGACATTGAGTCAGTTCAAGGCGTGGTTGCGCAATGCTCATTTAAATCAGCACAGTTGAAGAAGACAAAAAAAAAAAAGAAGAAAAATCTCACAAGAATTTCATAGCTCAAACACAAACGCCCATACTTCACAACAGTCGTGCGGCTTGAAGCTGTTTTTATGCCCGCTGGGCATGAATTTCGTAGAAAAATCACGCGCGCTTATCTCAAACCAAACCCATGCAATTAACGCCCATTTCACTGGCGCGCGTTCAGCTTCTTTGCCCGATAACTGGGCGCCGCACTTGAGTGTGTAACCAATTGCAACCCTAAGGCGTTCAGCATAACAAATAAATAAGAAAAATGCTCAAGTTGAAATAGCAAATAGAAGACGCAATCGACATTCTTAGACTCTTTCGATTCAAGCCACCACACTAACACTCACACCGACCGCCATTCTCATACCACTCAAGTCAAACAGTAAGCGCTTAAGTGCTACAACAATTGCGAAAATGATTTGCAAACGAGTGCGCCGCGTACCATTCAAATCGAATTCATATAAAATATATTTTACTGCCTGTCTGACTGTCATTTTACGGTAGATACAAATTTTAATTGCTGCGCTATGAAAATAAGTCGAATTGATAAGAGAGTCACGTTCACGACATTCACGTTTGGCAACAGATAGCAACGGCAGTCGTTGCTATGGCGGCACAAAGACGTGCGCCGGAAGCCGTGTAGGCGGCAGCGGACACAAGGGTCTGTCGTTCTGACATTGAGTCAAGACAATGCTGTTTGTGTCTTCATTATCAATGACAGCGGAAACAATGGTTACTCGTTTTATTGTTGCTTTTCGGTTGTTGTTTTGTGTCAGAGCGACATTAGGCCCAAAAAACCACCCACCAATATTTGCCTTTAGTGTGCCTTGTAGCCAAATTGATAAGATGCGCAAATTACTTTGGAAAACAATAAATGTGCGCATGAATTGTGTAAAAATGCTGCAATGAATATTTGAATTGAGTTCTTAGAAATCGCATTAACAAAGTACTTGTGAATTGAACATAAAAGTAGAGCAGTTTAAAAATGCATTGCATACTTTAAGGTTTGTGCTTGAAAATATAAGATATGCGAAGAAAATTTGGGAGAGTTTTCATTTAAGGATATACTCTAGCTCAGAACTCAATTCATATGCATAGTTTGTGATTTTAAATTGATTCTACGCCGAATAACTTCTTAATAGATGAAGCTAAAGTTAAGATTTCTAGACCAGAACAGTAAAATATGTACTAACGCATATTTTTTTCTCACGTCTAAGACTCAAAACATGTTTCTCACAATCAATTTTGATTCACGTGTAAATTGATATTTTCTTTACTGCTTATCGTTAATTATTTAAACAATCAGCACATAAATTACTATCAAATTGAAGGCAAATGATATATTCGTTTCCCATACGCTTACTTTACATACAACAACATGCTTTGTAATCCCTAAGAAAACAAAAAACAAAAAAAAAAACTACAAGACTAAGCCAAAAGGTAAACATTCGACACCCTTTAACTTGCTCACTCACTCACTGACACAGGTCGAGTACGCGTGCCCTGTCGCGTAATCCAGTTGCAACGGCACTCAATGCCATAATAAGCTCGATTTCGTAAATCTTGAAAATCTGCTTATCTGATGAAATGTGAGCGAGCGTTCGTTATGCGGCACTCGTTTATGATTAACATCTCAGAATGCGTACGCAAACTTCCGGCTACGCATACTACTATGCCTGCGGCTCTTGCAGCAACGTTTCCTGTCAAAGTGACAGCTTAGAGTTGTCAGCTCACACACGCGGCACGCACATACATATATTTAACGCACATTTTGCGTTTCTGATAAGGCAACAACAATTTTGTGAAAGTAAAACAAAAAAAAAAAAAATGAAAGAAGAAAAGACACACACACACTCCCACAAGAAGAAAGACATTTTCAAGTAGGTTTTGTTTGGGGGTGTCATGTGATTACTTTATTCGATTTCGGTTGATTGGCATCGGAAATTGAAGTGTTTTTATTAATTTTTTTTTTCGTTTTCCATTTCTACGACGCACGAATCTGTCGAAAATTTCATTATGGCGTCATTTTTGGTCAAGTTGGCATACCGCGCGCAAACTTGACAGGCAACGGGCAACGGCTGATCATGAGCGTGATTTGTGCGTGGCGCGTCTTAAATACACTTCAAAATTGTCTGTCAGTTGCCGATTTTATTGTCTTTGTGCAATTATGGTCGTTCGCACGTTTCGCGTTCGTTCGTTCGTTCATTTATTCATTGATAGTTGATTGACAGACGGCAGCAGTTTGGCAGATTTAATGCTTATTGAATTGACTTATTGAAGTGTTGCTGATACGGATTTGACAACAACAACAACGACGACAACCACTAGAATAATATCATTTCGCAACTGTTGCATGTTTAGTCGTGTAGAATGTAACGCGAATGTGCACAGATTTTTAAGAGTTCTTATCAATGTAATTGCAACTGTTTGAAAGCAACAAAAGAAAGAATTATAGCAAACTAATCAAATGTCGGCAAGACTTAATAAAATATCAAGAATTATACATAATTTAGGGTGTGTCAGAGTACGTTAAGTTTGTTTCAGATTAACTGTATGAATCAAGAAGGAGGGCAGAAGGACGCTACAAAGTATCGATCTAGCCATATCCTTCCAAGTGTACTCACCAATGGTTCTTGAAAAGTATAATAGCTGGAGACATGAAAATATCTGTTTTGAAAGATGGACTCGTATATATAGTTTACTCCTTCCCACCTACCCTTACAGACTACTTTTTAAAAAGTTAATAACTCGAACACCAATTGTGATAGAAACATAAAAATCGGATGGTCCTCCAACTTTTTCCCGCCCCTCGAATATAAGCTTCTTAGGCTTCAGCAGGTGCGCATTCCAGAAAATACTTCCCTCAACGCATTGCTAACCCTTAAAGATTGAAGAAACTGAAATTTTAAACAAATCTTCACTAAATATAAAATAATATTTATATGAGGAATATCAGATATACAATATTTCTTAGATTTGGGGCGTGGAAATGCCTACCTTCCGTACAACGTATTATACTGTCGCTCTTATTTGTTCACTATAACTTCATATTGAATTCATTTCAGTTAATTTACTTAAACAAAGACAAAGCGCTCTGCCCAATTGCGAACGAAAAACTTCAATTCATCACGCCCCGTCTGCATTGTATAGCGGCACGAAGCCTTTGTAAACATTATACTAGTTTCGAAATAAATGAGTGACACTTAACGCGAAAGTCATTATAGCCATTAATTTACATGTTTCCTTACAACAATCACAATGAAAATGTCACCCACTGTGTTCTTGAAATCACTCAAACTCAAAGTGAAAACGTACGAATGAAAATACACTGACAGCGATACGACAACACCGTCTGGCTGACTATCCCATAGTCATTTATAACGAAAAATCACTGCCGGGCGGACGAGCCATCAAACACAAATCAACAAATCCTGAGCCCAGACTAAGTTCAAGACCTCATTACAAGTGTTTAATTAGCCAACGCAGACAAAGTAGGCAAGGAAAAAGGGGCGCCAAACTTTCGTGAAAACTTTGCGTGTGTATTCATTTAAATTTGTGCGTAAACCACTTTTTCAAAAATATATTTTCAACATTATTTATTTGTTGTTTTTCAATTTACAAAATACACAAGCAAACACATGTTACATTCACTCAACAAAAACGAAATGTATGAAAAATCTTTGGTCGCCTTAAATGTTAGACGATTTACTTCTTGGTTAATGCCTGCGGCTATCATCATAAAAAACGCACAAACAAAATTGTATAAAATTTATGTCGGTTTTGCGCCCGCTGAGTGTGACTTGCTCATTAGTAAGAAGCGCTCATCATTTGCATATATATAAATTGTTGCATGAAATTTTAACAATGCCTGCCAAAAAACTCGCCCGACCGCTCGACATTGAAATATTTACGCTTAGCCTGATGATGAATCCGGTGACGTCAAAGTGAAGGCGTTGGCAACATGGGCGGCTTTGGATTGTCTGCGTTTAATTATGGTTACAAATAAATGTCTGTCATTTCATTTTAAAGTCGCTTTTGACTTTGTTTGCTTAGCGATGTTGATGTTACCGATGTATGTGTGTGTGTGTGTGTGTGTTGGCGTCAAAGGGTGTCAGAGTTGTTGGTGATTTAGGTTGGTTGTCGCATCGTGTCTTTGCTGCTGCTTATTTATGGTGAGATTTTTAATGAGCTATTGACATTTTTATGGCTTGGTTGAGAGTTTATTTAGGCAAATGATTGCTACAGTGGTTGTGGTAAGTAAGCAAAAGCGTGCAAAGGGCGGAATTTGGTTACTTTAAAATAATATGCATGAAATTGTAAATATTTTTAGATTGTTGAAGTGTTTTTTTTTTTTAAGAAATACAATAAAACGAAGTTTTCTTAAACAGTATACTTCATTAAAAGTTGTTTGAACAGCAATTATTCAATTGCCTTTTGCGTCATTGCATAGCATGTATCATTGCTGCTATCTAACAAAGCGCAACGATCCATCACATGTCTTTCAAACGTGGTAACGAGCAAATCAAGCTCCCCCAACAAAAAAGTTCGCGTGTGTGCATTGACCATAATCAGTTAATCGTTGCCATTACCGCCCCAATAATTAAACCCAATTAACACCAAACTGTCCAATACGGTCTAGTTATATCAACTTTGTTAACAACTCCCTTGATTACAAACGCGCACAATCACACACCCCGTCAACTGACAACTTCATTTGTCTTTATTTAAGCCGACTTGAATTTTCTACTGATGATTTCAAAGCGACTACTCTCAGCCTACTTGGCACAGCTTTCGGTACGCTTTTCATGCTCTTATCTTGACAGCAAACATTTACAACACAACACAACATAGCAACGTTTTTATCACCATCTCGGCATGAATGCCATGTGGCACTCGTTTTCCAATTTCTTTTAAATACTCCTGAGGTATATTAATCATTGGGGTTTTCTTTATCCCCACATCAGTATCTTTTGTCCTTTTCTTTAAGTACTTTTCTTTTATGCTTTCTTACTTTCATTTCTGTTACTTTCTATGGAGGTTTTTTTTTTCAAACCATTGTGGTTATGCGTTTCATTAACCAAACATTGATAGCAACTTCTCTTTTTTTTTCTCGTTATATTTCCTTTTTACTTTCTTTTTCCAATTTACTTCACTTATAATACCTGTGCCCCTCCCCAATACTTTAGCCGCTCCAAGCTGCCAACGCACGCTTCTTCAGTCGCTTCATGTATTTTGTTGAGCGGTTGCAAAACTTTTGGCAAATCCAATTATAATTGCGCTTATCAAAAAATAACTTTCGATACTTTCTTTGCCGCCTTCACCTTTGCCAACCCTCAAACGCGTTGGCGCTTTGCTGTTTGACTTCTTGAGCGCAGTCGCAACCAATTTTTGCCAATACGGCAATTTAATCCATACAATCAGTTTACTGTATCGCTATTTATCTTCAAAGTTGCGTTGCCATACGGCTTGCACTTCACTTGTATACTTTCATTGTTTGAGTGGCATGAGTTTCCGTTTGGTGGTTTAATGTTTATTTTCTTTGCTTACACTATCAAGTTTTACTTTCATTTAAAATGGCTTCAAGTTTAATTGTAGCTTAAATTAGTTGCTGCTCAAGCGATTAAAGACAAAGTTTACATGGCATACTTTTAGGACACCAAAGAAATATTTTTATAAATGCACAATTTTTAAATTAAAAAAAATTTTGCCACCAAAAATTTATTTTAATAATATACTTTATGTGTTTATATTTCAATTTATCTAAAAAAATGCATTTCATGCTTAGCCCTAAAATTAGGCTACTTAAAATTCCAAAACATCATTAATAAATATATCATGATTTTGCTAATCATTTCATCATTCAAATTTGACTTAAACCAAAGCTAATTAACAATGCCAGCAAAAGCATTTATAACAAAATGTTCACCTGTAAGCGAAAATTTAATTAAGCGCTCAATTGTCGTTGTCGACATCATTATTGTTTTCACTGTCGTTGTTGTTATTTTGTTGCTTTTCGGTTCTATTAAATAAGCTTAATAATAAGCTTTAATGCAATGAAAATATTTCAAAATTTAAAAGCACAACAACAACATGCACACAGACTACAACAAAACAATTTGTGAAATGATTGTTGTTGTGCGACGCAAATGAGAAAATATTTCGCTTCAAGTGGATTATTATAATTGTTAATGATGATGATTGTCAACATTGCAGTCATTGTACGAATCGTGATAATTGTACACTTAAATAACCGCAAATAAATTTATGGCTATCAATTGAAAACGATTTATTGAATGTAAATTATTTGAATTTTTATAATTAAATTGACTTAAAAATCGTACAACATTTATACAAAAACACTGATTAACGTTCAAAGGCTAAAAAAAAACGTACAAGCCAAAAGTCAACCCCTGGAAATAAGAGTACACAAAGCTTATTGCTAATCTTTCAATCTTCAATCAAGACGACTCAAGTATGACGGAACGACGGACAACAAATCATATTTGCGATTTTGCGCAACAATAAAGCAAAGAGACGAAGAAAAGGAAAAAAATAATTCAATGCTAAATTGGCATGAGTTAAATATGAACTCCCAACCCCATTTATGCAAAAAGATATAAAAATATGACATAAGAAAAAGCATAAAGGCAAAACGTGAAGGGTGTTGTGCTCAATTTATTGAAATTACCCTTATAAACTCTTATATGCTAAGCAAGCAAGCAAACAGGCGAGCGAGCAAACAGTGAAGTATTCAAGGCTGGCGCAATCTGGCTGGCTCTGTCAGTCTCATTGACTGACTGACTGACTGACTAGCTGCCTAACTTACTGACGACCGCTTTTGACTTTGAGTGTCAAATTGAAAAAGGGTGTCAATTGCTTGTAAATTTCAATACTTTTGTTGCTTTGCTGCTCTGGCATCACTGTCAAGTCAACATGTTGCCAAACAATTTCATGTCGACTACACTGAGGCCTTATTTGGCTTGATTGCCGTCTGACTTCTTCTCCCTTCGGTGTTGATTATTTTTCATATAAATATAAGAAAATATGATATTCAATATTAGTTGCCAATGCATACACACACACAAACATATTCTGTCAGCTTTTGGCTTTTTACATTTTTGTTTTTATTTTTTTCTTCCTTCATTTGATTTCGTTCAAGTTTTTATGCCCTTTTGCTGATTTGTATTATTTTTATTATTTATGCGCTTGTCGATTTCTTTAGTGAAACACATTTTGATTTTCATAGCTTAGTTTATTTGTGATCATTGTATATTTATGCATTTTTTGTGTGTTGTTTGTTGTATGCTAATAGTTGCAGCAAGTGGCATTTATTGACTGAAAAGAAAAACTTATTGTTGCAAGGCCAAGATATAAAATGGAGATCATTGAATTTTATAAAGAAATCTTGATTATTTTGTAAACAAATGTCAACCATCTGCAAATGTCAGCTTTAAGCGCTAAAATAACAAGCATTATTTGTAATTAAAAAGTATATCTAGACTTTTAAAACTTTATCTGTTAAGGTATTATGCAAAGAAAGCGCCAATTCAACTTCACGGCTGCAAAAAACATCAACAAGCTCAACAACAACATTTGCATAAACACATAGCAAGTTGAAGTTATGTGCAAGTGTGTATGTTTGTGCGTTACGGAAAATTACGCGTATTTTCATTTGACGGAATAACACAACTTCATGCGGAAATTAATGAGTTTGGTATGAGCAAAGTAAAGTAAAGTAAGGCAAAGCAATTTCGCCCTCAAAAGAATTGTAAATGGAAAAGTAGCGTATGACTATGTTGCGCTCAACATGGTACATACATAAGTACGCAAATCACTTCATTAATACGCCATTTGTGTAAAACGGGCCAAAACTTGTCGGCCGTAATGGCAAGGCAGTTGCCCATGTGAGTAAAAAGTCAGTGAGGATATCCGGACGCATCATATGCGGCAATCGCATAGCCTTAAGGCCAAACCAAACTCATGCCACTGTCCGAAAGACAACGACACAAAAATAGAGACAACCAAATCGACTTTACATAGCAGACATTCAACTAACGCAGCAAGTTTCAAGCATTCGACACAAACGGAAGTTGTCTCATGCTCAGTGCTCAGTGCGACACGCCGAAAGCAGAGGCTAAAGTTTGTCAAGGCTCAACATATTTTCCACCAGAACGCGTGTGACAAGTAAAAGTTGATTATTTTTTATTTTACATTCTCTGTGTTTTTTTGTTTTTTTTTTCACCCAAAACTGACTTTTTGTGGGGGGAACACGCTAGAGCTTTGGTGTTAGCGGTTAGAGTGAATAATGACTTTTACTTCGACTACCAAAGTCCTTGCTGTCGCTGTCGCTGTCGACGTCATCGTTCATGATGTTGGTGTTCAGCGTTGTTGTTATTGTTCGACTCTGCTATTTTAGCATTTGCCCGCAGGCAGCATCTTTCCTTTTTTTTTTTTTATCTGTTGACAGAGCTGCCGTGCCGCCACACCATGCCGCGTGTGTTGTACAACAACAGAAACAACAACAAAAACGAGCAGCAGAACTTTTCTCGCACCGTACAGCAAAGTTATGCAGGCTCATTAAGTTGTTATACAGTTTAGAGCGAAAATTGTCAGCTTTCTTAATTTGCTTGCTTGCTTTGCCTCTGCTACGTTCGTAAGTATAAACAAAAGATTTCCGGCTTCCTTAACGTTGAGCACTGGCCTCGTCTTGCTTGCTGCTTCACTTGGCAGCAGCAGACACTTGCCCGCTCATACAATATATAAAATGTGTAATGAAATGAATTTTAAAAGCGAAAATTTATTATTTGCTTAAAACGAAATGAAAAGTTGATGGCGTACAAGAATTTATTTAAATTTTTCGCACGTTGAGGCTTTCTTAGTGTAAGTTCTTCTTCTTGTTGTGACTTCTTGATAAGAAACTTTTGACTTTGTCTTTGGCAAAGTTTTGCACACGAAATAAATTGAAGTTCCAATTAAACAAAATTTGACACTTATCGTCATATATCTACATCATTTATCATTCGTTAAGGTTTTCAAGCAAAAAAATGTTGCGAAATATACTTAAAGACAAAGAGCCAAGGAATTTAACATTATATACTCTTATGTTGAACAAGGCCACACAACACATACGGCAGTAGAATAGAAATAATAGATTATTGAATGCGTAGTAACATAGGAGTATTTTTGAGATTGACGGAGCAAAAACTTTTATATTTTCAGGATTTTTCTCAGTCTAACAGATCAATCCAACAATGCACTAATATACTCTTATGTTGCTTAATGCCACACAACACATAAGGCAGTTGGAAATTCAAAGTTTGACTTTGATTTTAATAGATTACCGAATTTGTATCAATATAGGAGTATTTTTAAGATTCATGAGACAAAACCTTTATCAATTTTCGGACACCCTGCAATATTCGCTTCCTGACTTGAGATTTTCAAAGCCTCCTTTAGTCCAGAAGATGAATCCAACAATTTTTCGAGAGTTAATTGAATCACAAGCCAAGAACAATGCAATCAACACTATTTTGCAACCAAAAAAAAAAAAAAACGGAAAAGGAACTTTTTCACTGCTTGAATCTCCTCTTCTAACGCAACCTTAAAAATTCTACACACGTGCACATTATGTCGTTTCAATTTGATTTAATTGAATCAGACAGGCTGTTTTACTGCTGTCGTTCAATTCTGTTGTTGTCATGTCTACTTTTAGGCATAAAATCGAAGCGTGTGTGTTTTTGCACACACGTACAACCGAAAAATCCGACGTAAGTAAATTGCATACAATTCGATAGTCGAATTGCCACTACTTCACTAAACACAATAGAAGCCTTTCGCTACGTGTGAAGGTCGCACTTATTGCCACGCAAAACATTTCGTATGCATGGCAGACTTTTCTAGAGATTTGTTGTCAGTAAAGTATTTAATTTTTAAACAAGTTGCCATAATCATATTTAATGCGTATTGCAACTGAATGCACAAAACGAACGAACGTCCAACTTTTTATTTCCAACTAAAAGAAAAGAAAAATTAAAAGATAAAAAAAGAGAAGGAAAAATGCTAAACTTGCTGTGAAAATCACTCAAAATTGTGTTTAACTAAGCGTAAAAATTATAAGCAAATTAATTTGCAAACAACAGCAACAACAACAACTACAACAACAGCAACAACTTTTGCTGTAAGAGTTTTATGAAACAATCAAGCGACCAACGACGCTGATGCCGTTGCCTTTTTCCTCATAACAACCAGACTGAGCAACTCAATGTAAGGCAAGCCAACCAAACTATACCGACCGACCGACCAGCCCGCCAACCCAAAACCCCATCGAAACCGAGGCAACCAAAAGCGCCCAACCGACAATTTATCTGCTTGCAACAAAGCGCAGCATGCAATTTTCAAAGCATCCGAAAGATACGGTGCTGTCTCAATGGTTTGAGCGAAAAAAGTTCACTTTAGCATTTAAATTGCTGTGAAAATGATAACCAACGTCGGAAAATGGTACTCATGTTAGTTTGAGATCAAGCCTGAAGTGATTTGAGTTGCGTACTTTGTATATATTGAAATCAATATTGCTCAGTATTTGTATTACTTTTTTTAAAGCATGCTTTTAGGCTAGCACTTATTTGAATGCACACAATTTTAGCATTATTTTCATAAATGTTTTCAAAACAAGTTAATAGCAAATCCACTTTGAAAACTTTGTCCAAATTTATGCTTTCTTAACAAAATTTTTTCACGTGTACATGATCAAAGCAAAAAAAACAAAAAGCACAAACTCGAAACAAAGCCTAATTTATTTAGCTACTTGTAATATTTAATAAAAGTGCTTACATGAGAAACCCCAATCCGCAACCTACGCTCATATATTTATGCGCCTAAATGTAGGCAATCACAATTTTTATTTACGTATATTTAGCGATAACTTTTTTCTGCTTTTATTTTCGCTTTGTTTTTGCCAACAACAACACCGATTTCCAGTTAGGCGTGCTTTGCTCTCGACAATAATCAAATACGCACAGTCAGACAACTTCATAAATAATCGCATACTCATGTATGCAATACGACAAAGGCATCTTCATACGCCATGTAACTTGTGTGCGTGTGTCGTTTGCCAAAAACTTTTCCAATTTTCCCCTTTTTATCGTAAATTACGCTCAATTCAATATTTGCCCTCTTTGCCTTTTTTCTGCTTGAATAGATTTTGTCTTTTTGTGGCCCGAAAAAAAAACCAAGAAAATTCCGAAATTTTTTCTTTCATTTCGACTGATTTGGTACTTGAGAAGTATTTTTACTTTCGATGTGTGTCGCTTTATCGTAAATAAGAAATCTCATACGTGCGTATGACTATTTTCGAAAACTTTCCTTTCGAGCCATGAGTTTGCCGTCTCTTTTATGAATGAGCAGGCAGACGAGTTCGTTTTATTTTTTTGGTCTGCTATCTATGACTCGCATACACCATGGTCGGGTGTACCAGTTTATATATGTATTTGTGTATTGTAATGAATTTTGGGCAAAGTGTAATGATTGTTTTTCGAATACTTTGTAATTTATCTATTTGATTAGGGCGGACAATCTTAAAGGGTGTGCTGAGAATTCTTGTTGTAAGACTGTCTGGTATTTATGGCTAAGGTGAAGGAGAATAAATCCTGAAACATATTTGTATATGAAAAAAAATTCTGGATTTCTCGTTGTATTTCTAATATTCTAAATTTTTGAGCACTCATTTCGATATAACTTTTTATATTTCAAACTTGTTTTGACTTCATTAAAGTATTTTTAATTCATCTGTTTCGCTTCCGTTCAAAATGTTGACCAAAAACAACAACAACAAGTGCCAAAAAAAGCTAACTATGCAAGTGGCAACTATAGCACGTCGAACTACTAAACTGCTTTTGGCGCTTATCGGCTTTCGTTTAATAGCCACAAAATATGCATACGCCTGCCCACCACTAACGGTATCGTTTGACTATCGACGGGTATTAACGCATGCCAAATTGGCGTCCAATGCAGGACAAACCAATTTTGTAACGCATACGTGTCGCATACACAACAATGCATTGGCAGTGTTGTTGTGCAACGTGCGATAATGTTAATTTGGGTCGTTGTAGCATTTTGATGATTTTCCCTTGTTTTTTTTTTTTTTTTGTTTGGTTCATTCGCGCAGTCTTTTACGCTTTTTCAGTCATATGCGACAGCACAACATGGCGTATACGTGTTAATTTTAATTTACGCGTTAATTGAAACCTCATGCATGTACAGACTCATGTATGTTGCTCTATAGCACACATACACCCATACACACACAAATAGGCGCAGCTGCTGTTTTATTAAAGGCATTCGGTTGGCAGTTGTACTCGTCGTGCGTACATTGTTGTTTTGTAACGTTGCTGTGTAGGCTCATAAAAATCGTAATTGTTGCTGTTATCGACACAATCGATTAAATGGCATATTGGCTTGGCTTCGTGTGCTTGTTATGTGTATATGAAAAGTGTCTTTAATACACGCTTGATTGGATTGTCGTGCGAGTTAATTGAACATTGTAGGCAGTGTCAATACAACGGATCAAAATCGCCACTAAAAATGTTATGTTACTAAGCGCTTTAGAGTGATGTGGCAAAAAAAAAACGCACCTCACTCACCGTTGAAGGAAACAGCTATTTTACAGAGCTTAACCGAATTTCATGCAATTTATGCGCCGCTTAGTATGCAATTAATTTTTCGTAAGCTCGTTTTAGTTGTTACTGCTACTGCTACTGCTACTGCTAGTTGTTGTCGATGATATGATGACCACACAGACGACCTAAATTCTATGCAACTTCCAACTCAATGAAGCGCGCTATTGGCAGGCGTCGGCATAAAAACATTGAATTTACGATACAGCACAGATACAAATACAAACAGCAATAAAAACTAAAATGCTGATTCATGCAACTTCATTAGGCAGGCACACAAGCGCGTATGAATAATCCCAATACTGTCTAACAACACCAACAACAAATGCAGTTCAAGCAACTCAATCAAGTGAAGTTGAAACTCAGCCTGCCGCTGACCAACACTAAATACATAATGCTCGAACGATATTTTATCGCTGGATTTCTCAATTTCATAGCGCTACTTATGTGTCTGTGTCTGTGTGTGTGTATTTGTAATGTGTAGTGTACTAAGCCAGTCATTTATTTCGTTAGTTTTATTTCGCTTTTGCTCTCTTAATGTAACGCAAAGTTGTATCTTCTTTGGAAATGTTTATCATGAAGTCAAATACGAAAATCATTCGAGAATGACCCGCGTAAATTTTGTAGTCTTTGCTGATTTACTGCAAATTACATATAAAAACTGATTTTGACTATGCGGAAATGTGACCCGAAAAATACTACGAAAAATTGCTTAATAATTTTTCAAGCGTTTCGTATTGCTTTGCTTGGCCCTTCTGTCGATTAAATGTGCTGTGCCGGCTTAGTTCATTTATTTGATTTGTTGATTTCTTTGTGTACTCGTATGTATGTTGATGACTAAGTGAATTTTGTCAACTGTTTCCGACACCGGAATTGATGGCTTTAAATCATACAGATACAGTTACATTTACATGCATACAAGAACAAGAAGAAGAAAAATGCTGTTGTATATGAAAAATAAATTAAAGCAACGCTTTCAATAACTTTTGGAAGCTGTAATTTGTATAAAAAGATGAAAAGCAGTCATGTACAACATTGCCAATAACTGTAAATGAAAATATTTATTTAAACTCATTTTTCGCTTGTAATTTTATATAATAAATTGAGATATTAATTCGATACGCCATATTGACAGAAGGCAGAATTGCAGCATGAAATGTCGCAGACAAAAATAAATTTATATTTTTTTAAAAGGAGATATGAAATAAATGTTGAAAAAGACAAAAAATACACATATTCGTATACAGGGTGCTACATAGTCAAAGGAAATTAAACATAACTGCATGAAGAAAATTCGTATCAGCGTTAAAAACCAAATTTACAACATTTTAAGTGAAAACGTTACAAAGTTTTTCAAAAATATAGTTACTTATCAACACTCAACACCTATGAGACCATGGCTTAATGCGTGATTGCTTTATGTGTTATGTGCCTTTAGCTAACATAAGAGAACATCATATTTTTAATTGTCATTCTAGTATTTAATTTTATTTAAAATTCATTTTCAATACTTGGTGCTTTCATGTATTATTTTTTTCGTTTATTTGGCTTTAAAATAATGTTTAAATTTTTCCTGAATATTAGCACACCCTGTTTAAGTATTTGTATAAAAACCAGTCGCCCAAGTGTTGTGCAACTAAATGACCATTTTTTATAAAAAATAATTATAAAAAAATTGCATACATTTTATTTATAAAATAAAGTTAACATGCAACATTTGGCGTTGATGATGATGGTAATGGCGATGATGATGATGATGATGACGATTGTGATTGCCGTATGTTGATTTTGAGTATTGCAGCATGTTGCAACAACACTTTTAAAACTTGTTTAAAGTAATACGCATTTCTATGTAATTTAATAAATTTATTACTTACCCTTTTGATAATTCATAGTTTTCAATTAAAAACGCATATAGACGGACAATGAGTGTGTGAAAATGAATTGCGTAAACGCGTGCGCAAAATGTCAAAAATTCTGGAAAAAAAATACAAAACAATATGAATATAGAAACGATTTAATTAAATGTCAAAAACAGCAATAAATATTTCATAAAATTTTATTTTTCCCGAAAAAAAAAACTACCAATAAAATGTAAACATTTAACACAAACATCAAAACTTTGACAAATTCTATGTGACTGTTATATTAATCGAGTGTCGATACTCAGAGGTTAACAACATATCGCTGACAACGACAAACGCTAGAATTTTCTGCAAAGTGCAGCAAAATAAATGTTACAAAATTGAATTAAACGTTGAGTCGAAGCAGGAGTTGAGTTGAGTTGGGTTGGGTTGAGTTAAGTCAAGACAAATCAAATCAAATCACTCTGCCAACGCAAATAGTCGGCAGTCAGTGAAGACAAACGAGTGTGCAAAGAAAGAAAAAATGAGTAAGCGGAAAAATAAAAACAGAAACGGTTCACTTTCAAACGCAATCAGTTTAATTAAAAGGCATAACTTTAGGCAACCATAAACCAAACGCACTCAAAACTCTGCACAGACTTCAACTTCGACTTCGACTACGCTTCAGTCGCAGTTTTGCGTCGTTTATTTAACTTATTATGCTGCTGCCGCTCCCACTGCACGGATTGCGCATACTTAACAGTAAGCATTTGCACAGCCAACTGCACACCTTACAACGACACACACACACACACAGACACACAAATAGCAAAGACGCTTAAGCAAAGTTGTAGGCGGCCAAAGTGCCGGCGTCGTGTGTTAAATCTGTACGAGTTGTTCGGATATTATTACTCAAGCAGCGACTTTGCAAATTGCCGGTTGCAACATTTTCATTAAATTAAGTCAAATAACAAAACGTACGAATGTACGAAAACAAGATAGAAAACTAAGATAGCAAAGAAAACAAATAAACTTTTCGAAAAAGCGGCAAAAGTAAGCAAAAGTGCAGTCAACAATAAGTAGGTAAGCAGTTGAAATTACAGTTGCCAGTTGTGTTTTTCAGTTAATGAAGAGCATTATAAGTAAGCAGACAGTTGAAGTTGAAAGTTGAAGGTGCGCAGGCATGGCGTGCACTCAATTCAAAGTAAAGTTAAATGTATAAAGACATTTTATCTATAAAATTTAGTCAAAATGTCACATTACTGTTTTGGAAAACATTTTTTTAAGTCTTAAATAAACATTAGGCAATCAATCAATCAATTGATTTTGTTGCACAACCAAACAAGCCAAACAAAGCATACAACAGCACTAATGCTGTGCCAGACTCCGACACGTTTTGTTGACACTAATTTGCAATGACAAATCAAATTAAACAACGAGACAAGTCTAGAAACAACATAACTAACGTATAATGCTATCAATGCGATTTTCGACAGTTGTTGTGCTTTAAAACATAATACACACACAGCTCTAAAAAGCCAAAAAAAAAAATGTGAAAACAACAACAAAATGTCATGCCAGTATGACATGCAAACGCATGCTAAAACGACAATGTTGCCTAGACTGAACACAATGTCAACGTCGACTATGACGATGCCAACAACTACGACGACGACAACGACGACAACTAGAAACACCAAACGTCAGCTGAAACTGACAGTCGTTGTGGTGTTGGCATTTCTGCTGGGCAGGTGCTAGAGCGGGTATATGTGTCAGAGCTTTAAGAGGGTGGGGGATTTGGCAACGCCGAAGGCGCTTAGTTGACAAAAGTCAAGTCAGCCACTGCAATGGTAGCGCATAACATTAATTAAGTTTGTAACGACAAATGCCAACACGACAGAGACAAATTCACACACAAACACACACACACACACACATAGCCGATAACGAACGAAACTCAAAGGATGTTGCATACAAACAGGCTGTTTGTCTGTATGCATGCATATATGTATGTTGTCTGCAGTTGCTTGACGTTTTGCTGCTTGACAATGTCATGACGATGTTAATTTTATAAACTCTTCATTTTTGAAGCATACTTTTAGTCAGCGCGCGCTTTTGTGCGTTTGCAAAGCGCTTTGACTTGCTTGTTCACTTCTCTCTATCTCGTTCCTTCTCACTCACACACTTGTTTATGGCATTATGGCACTTGAAGGCAGGACATTGAGTGACGATACTTGCCAAGCAGGACTTGCTACGCTAATTTTCTGTACAGTTTTTAGCTAAATGTAGACTTGCATGTGTGTGTGTGTGTGTGTTTATTGTGTGAATAGTTTGCATGTTTTATTTTAGTTTTAGTTTTTTTTTTTGCTTTTATTTTGTGTGACAAATTTTGCGGTTGTCATTGCAACACTTTTCGATTTTTTTTTCTTTTTCGTTGGTTGTGTTGTGTTGTTACTGCTGTGCTGCACATTTGTTATTGTTGTTGTTGTTGTTGTTGGTATGCTTGTCTGACGTCACACTGACATGCAACATGCATTCATTAGTTTAGCGGTTTTACGAAACGTTTAGCGTTAACAACTCTTTTGTTAAATTAAATATTTAATTTTCATAGCGTTAAAAATGTCATGAAAAGTTTGTTTTGCATGTTCAATTGCTATCAAATTTTTTATTGTTATTTTCGACAGACAATTTAGTTTTAAAGTGTTACACTCGTGTACATTTAAAGCAGCTTTAAATTTGTTTCATTTTAAATGTGAAATTTCAAAGAAATTGTAGACAAATGTAATTTTAAAGAATTTAACGCCTTTGTATAAATAAAAAAGCAATGCAACATTCTTCAGTGAAAAAAATTCAAAAGGTGTGCATAAAACTCAACAAATCCTTTTCACTTTTTTACACAATTTACGTACAAAACTGATTAAGGCGGCAGACGTGCTTCTACACACACATATATATATATATATATATACTTGCGCTGAGGCACATTTGTGTTTCCTGTTTGACGTTGTTGTATTCCATTTTTTCTTTTTCGAGGCATGCCATACAATGCCTTGCTCAGCTCAGCTGGCGTTTGTTGCACCTACAATGCATAGAAACAGGCGCAATGCCTTTTGCCTGCCTTTATTTGCCGAGTCTAGCATCGGTTACCCTTGCAACGCTTTTGCCGTTAGCATTGCACTTTTTGCAGCACTTTTCTATAAACAAATAAAAGTCTTTTTTTTTGCTTTTTTTTTTGTTTTTGCCTCTATTTATATTTTATTTTATACCATGTGCTTTTTACCCATTTACGCTTACTTGCTCAAAGCAAAGTCTTACGTCAACTGCTTGCCACATTTCGTTGCGCTTTCAAGTTGCATTTGCATGTTTGTGTGTGTGGCTTTGTGTCTGCGTCAGTCTATGTGTTTGACGATGCTGAAAATAGAAATTTAAGAAAAGTGCTACGCAACATAGTGTTTTCTGCATTGTTAAAAAAAAATTCTCTTGTGTTGTTAAAATTCAAAATAAAGTTGAAAATCCGTTATTTTTTGCATACTTTCAGGCTGCACCCTTAATCAGTAGTGCTCGTATACCATATCTCTAGTCAAAGTGATAAACCAACACACACTTATACACGCTCATACGCCCCACACTCACTATGTAGATTACAAAAAAATGAAGTCGTCACAATAACATTGTGCTGCATACACTTAGGGGTCTTGCTTGCTTCAAACTTTCGTTACGCTTGCTGGTTTAACACGCTAAATCTCTGCTACGCGCACAAATTTTGTGGTCTAGTGCCTCTACAGTACTTTCCCTTACTTCAGCAAATGATTGATGACTTTTCAATATAATGTTTTCGCTTGAGCAAGAATTTTTACTGTACAAACACGCGTTAAGGCAAAGAAAAACACAGCCTACTCTTGGCAGCATGTATATGTATATGTATGTGTGTAAGAAGCACTGAAGATATATAAATGCTTATCAGCGCTTAATGCGTGTTACCTCAGTCCGCGTTGCTTAAAATCGCTTATTTGCACTTAAGCGCTCAATTCATGGATTACACGTTTTATTTATGAATCGCAGCATACTTTTTGCTGTTCAACAATAAAATGTTAGCGCCAATCATTGGATTTTCTGCCATCTCTTGAAGTTTGTTGTGTGTACATATATATATTTTTTTTTTTTTGGTTTTTGTACTTTACTTGCAATTGTTGTTGTACATGAATCGACGTTTATTTGGTCGAGTTCAAAATACTTTTAAGTGGTTGCCACTCACTCATACCTTATCACTTTGTCTGCATTGCTTTGAGGCTGGGCAAAAGTTGTGCGCTTAAAAGTTTTCATACAAAAGTGCCAACATTTAATTGCTCAGAAAATAAAACATTGTTAAAAAGTTTTAATATTTGTCAATTGACAATTCCTTTTTTTCTGCTCGGTATAAATACATGTATTTTTTTTTGTTTTTATTTTTTGTTTTGAGTGATGAAGTTGTTGGCAAAATCGTGTTGAAACTTCGGTTAAAAGTTTTTCAGTATTTTGCTGTTTTATCAACTTGCAAAAAACGAGAGAAAATATTATATTAAGCAACTTCTTTAAGGTTTATTAACGAAAAGTGTGCTTTAATTTAGCTACTACACATATGTACATGTTGTACAAAATACGTTTTATGCTCATTACCTTTACCACGCTGAAGGCCACAAATGCCACACATTTACATCAACAGAAATCACCAGAATAATTTAAGCCGCACTAAAATAAAAACTAATGTCCAAGCTTTCTTTACAACACAAATAGAAACCGAAAAGTTACGCAGAAAGCCCCCAAAAGAGCACCACAAAAAATGGGTCACTATTCATTCTAATGAAACACATTCATATATGTTGAACTTTTCTGCACGTCTATGTCTCTTTTTTATAGCATACTCCCAGGCGTCTATTCGAGCAAACAGCCAACAGGTCGTTTAACCAATTTAAAGCTTCTGCTGCACAATTCGGCTTTTAGACGTGCAAGAAAAAACAAAAAAAAACCGTGCACAAAAAAGGTTCAACCATAAAAAGCATAAAAAGATTATGTAGTGAAATGCCAACAAACAAAAAGAAACGCCAAAAAAATAAATAAAAATAAAGAAAAAACAGATTTTCTTTTAAAGGTTATTGCGTATGAGTTTGTGCGCCATCAAATGAAATGAAAATTTGCAGCAAATGTTGCATGCGCTTGAGGTTGAGGCGCTCTGAGCCCCGTGCCCTGCTCCTTTTATGAGCTTAGTGTTGATGCTGAAGGAAGGAATGAAAAACATTTTGATAGACATATAATCATTAAAGGATTATGCCAACGCCTGCAATAAATTAAACTATGTCGCTCCAATCATTAAAGCGTTCGCGCCTTGCTGTCGACTATACTATTTTCTTTTTTGTTTTTAGCACATCGCTCGGCATTATTTGTTTTAGTCCTTTTTTTTCTATTTTTTCCACAGTTTTTTGTCTACACTGAGTTTGTTTTGTTTGTTTGCTCGTTGCACTTAATGTAATTAATTTTAATTAAAATCTAACATAATGGTTTGGTTGCTGTCTCTCGCTAGTAACACCATCAACAAACACACCCACAGCGTACATGGCCTGATCCGTGCGCCAGTTCTTATAACTGCAACAGAAAGAAAAAGTTGCACGCTTTAAAAAAGAAACTTACTCGTAATGAGTTAGTTTTGTTGCTATGCGTGCGCTCATTCACAGCTTCCGTACGCTGTCTCTGACAAATAGTGGGGAAAAAAAATATCACACTCATGCGTGCACATCGTTTACTCCACTTTTTTGTGCGCTCTTTTAAAGCTTTGAGCTTTGATGGCATGAAAATTGTATAATCTAAAAAAATTGAAAAAAAAATTGTAGTCGGTTTTTCAACGCATGCTACTGTTGCCTAGCGTGAGGTTAAGCGCATATTATGAACCTCATGCGCAAATAAAATTGCTATTGCAAAGTTCGCGAGTGCACCATACAAACATGCACCCAAGCCAAACCAAATCAAACCGTGCCGTACCAATTTAAAGACTAGCCACCCACTGGCTTGCGCCACAGCGTATGCAATTCATTTTGCTTGTTTGTTCCTTTGCATCATTCATTCGTTCATTCATTCATTCATTCATTCATTCATTCATACATTCGTTCTTGTCAGTTTTGCTGTGCGCAGAAAACAAAAAAATTCGTACGCTTTTACAACTATTTTTAAGTACTCTGTAAACATTTTAAAGTTCAACGCAAATTATGATTTGCATTTAATGGTCGCGCGCCAAGAGCCAAAGAGCGTATAAATGCACTGAACTTTGTTGATTTAAAATCGTACAAAAATAAATAATTAAATATTTATTATTTAATGAACAATTAAAAAAAAACAACAACAGCAACAACACAACGAAAAGTATTTTTATTTGTAACTGTGCAAATAGAAATTAAATGAAAACTCTCAGTCGGTTAACTGAGACGCACGTAAAGTTATTGTTTGCTTACTTAATGCATTATTGTTTAAAGTTCAATGCAACAATGTAGTATAGCATACTTTTCAGTGCATTATTTATATAGTTATGTAAATACTTTTATTAATGTGAGTTGATGACATTGCAATATTTATTTATACAATGTGTTACTACAGCCAAGCCCAACATTAGCGTAGGCCAATTGTAAATTGTGTTAATATTGCTTAATATTGTTTAAAACTTGGCAACGTTTTTGAAAATATTCTTTTTTTTTTTTTTTTTTTCAACACTGTATTACTACACGAAACAAGCAACAACGAAATAGCACAACAACAAGCCAAAACCAACTTCTAGCACAAGTATAAGAAAAGTGCTGAGCACAAACTGAACTTCACTAACGACTTGAGCTGTTACAACTTGTTAATGAAATAATTTCTGCTTATAACGAGTAAACTTTCTGACTTGACCCCAAACGGGCGTGTGGGGAAACACTTGAATTTGCTTAAATAAACGAGTGGCAGCACAAGAGCATGGACTAACAGCAGGAATATTTTAAAGTGCAACTTTTTGATTCATTTGGCATACTTTTTGGGGGTTGCTGCACAAGCAAGAGCAAAAAAATAGACGACTTCTAACCAAGTAGTAAAGCAAAAGGCAGACAAGTAGACAATAAAGCACAATATAAATGAACACACAAAGAAATAAATGAGAAAAAAATAACAAGAAATAAAACTTGCGTTATAAGAAAGGGAAACTCAAGTTTTTGTTACATTCATTCCACAAGCGTCTCGAGTCTCAAAACGTCGTCCATGCCCACTCATTAGCGGCAGTATGTATAGAAAAACCGGCAGGCGAGCAGTCAAGCAAGCAGACTTAAACTAACTAACGGGCGAGTGGATGTACAAATGAATGAATGCAAATCGGAAGCAACATTTATTCATTCGTTCGTTGCATACTTCCGGGCGTTTGCAAAGAAAGCAAATAAATCCCTTCTTCATTGTTGGCGTTCGCAATTCGCAATGTTGTTGTCTGCAATTGTTTTTTCTAGCCAAAGTGGCCTAAACAAAATTTACAAAATGCTTTGCTTCACTGTTCATTTGTTTGGGCACCATGTTTCTTAGACTTCGGTTCGGCTCGGTTCGGCCCAATGCGGCTGGGACGCACACCACTTGTACTCACTGCTATGCCACTTGTGTTTTATAACACGGTTATTCATAATGTTGCAGTTGCGCTTTTTTGCGCGCTGCTTAACATTATGCAAACTTCTTTTGCGCTTGTCTGATTGTGTTGCTTTACATTTACTACTTGTCTAGTTTGTGTTTTGTGTTGTGTTGTGTTACCATTCAAAGCGCTTTTTATTGAGTTTCATTAAGATTTATGCTGAAGTTTTCCTCAATAATAATTTTTTTTTTTTTGTTTTTACAATATTAAAGGGTGTTTTTAAATTCACAGAAGAGTTATTTTCTATTATTCGAGCCACAAAAAAAATTCAGAAAAAAAAAAAAAATATGAAAACCAATAAACTAAGTAAATAAAAGACTGAGTTATGTATAGTCTTGCGCTAAGTAACATTCACGTTTGAATATTAATATGCCATTACGTAGAGCTCAGCTCTTTCGCTGAGTGGGCTTCATTATTTAAGCTCTTCACGAAGGGAAAAGTATAAAGTTTGTAACACCTTAAATGAGGCGTGACCGAAGTATATATATTTTTGATCAGGATGGCAAGACGAGTTGATATAGCCATGTCCGTCTGATCGGCTGTCCGTATGTGTGTCTGCCTGTATGTATGCAAACTCCTCCCTCAGTTTTGATGCTATCGACCTGGTTTTCAATTTTTGTTTGTTAAAAGTATACATAAAAGTATTAAATTAAATAAAAAACAGAGTTTACGCACTTAACATTTTGTTGTTGTTTTCTATATAAGCTAAATATCTTTAAATACAATTTGTATGCTTAAAAAACTTAACATTTTAGTCTTTTAGTTAATTTGAAAATAAAAACACAAAAAAATTAAGAAGTTATGAACAGCAAAGGTAAAAATGCACAAAACTAAAAACTCAATGTACGCCTAAAAGCACACAACACATTTTTGCAACTCAACGTAGCAAAGTGCTTGCGTAGCTTCGTCAACTGTCGACACACCGAAATGGCATAAACACAAGCATTTGTTGGCAACCAGGCAGGCAACGAGCCAGAAGCACAGGGACTCTCATATATTTTCGCTACAAAGGAGTTGATTACACAAAGGAAAATTACGACGAATCATTTCCGCTGCTTGGCTGCCAGTCAGCCTGTGTCTACAACAACAACTAAATTTCTAAAAAAAAAACACACACACACAACTCACAACAACAAAGGCTGTCTAAAAATCAAGCATCAAAGTGAGACAACGTTAGTATTAACATTTTCTCCATCTAACGAGTGTTAAACACATGCTGGAGGCGAGACAAGGCGTGAGACACTAAGCGGTGTAGCATAATCTTAGGCATGTGTGGCATGTAAAAGTGTTAAGCGAGGCGCCATTAGGCAGACACATATGTGTAGACTGACACCATTTAACGCCTAAAGTTGACATTAAAAACACATTTTTTTAAAAGTCATAAATTTAACTTAATTGAAATTCTTCCTTAAAACTAATTTTCTTGCTTAGTCAATGAAAAAAACAACAAATAAACTAAAACTTAAAAAATAAGGACATAAATTATTGCTTATGAAACAGAATGTGCAACCTTTACTGACGGCTTTCAAACTAACAAATAACTTTTCGCGTTGTTATCGTCATCGTCGTCGTCTTCTTAATCGTCGTCATCGTCGTGGTTCGTCTAATGTTGCTATGCCTCATAAATTTCATTGAAAGGCGCTTCCGTTGCGCCATTTTAGAACGGTGCCTAGGTGTACCACTAAGAAATGCATAGAGGAAATGAATTGCCTTTTTGCTATTACCTAAGAAAACAAAAAAAAAGAAGGGCAACCAGCAAAGCGACCAAGAAAACCAACGACGACGACGACTAGCCAAAGAACTTAAGCAAAATGTTGAAATGTGCAACAGTAAATCAACATTTAATGTTACAGTTACACACACACATACACAAGCACCTTTAGGTATGCAACATTGTGGGCGTTTGCTAAAATATGTTCTCTATATGTCCCTGTGTCTGTGTGTGTAGGCGTTTATAAGCTGTCGAAAGTCGTTAAGCGTTGTGTTTTCATAATATATTTATGAGTTGTTGAATTATTTAAACGTGTAATAGTTGAATGTGTGCTACAAGCATTAAGCAAGTGTAGTATACTTTGCGGCAGCTTATGAAAAGGGTGTCGGATGTTATGCAACTTTAAGTAACGAGCGTCAAGTGATTTTACTTAAGAGTACATGACAATTTAGCTTATTGCGTTTTCAGATTGCTTTGTCTAAATAGAATACAATTTATTTTTTTATTAATAAGAATACGGGATAATCAAGATACTTCTTTATAGCCTTTATTTCTATTAATTAAACCAAGAAGGGCGCGCCGGCTAGCTTTAGCAATTTTCAATACAAAACAATTAACAAAAATAAACATATGTATCACAATAACAATTATCAGGTCATCTCACCTGAAATCTCTCTCTTAACACTCAACGCCTCCGTTCAGCGCTACCTTCGCGAGGCTACTGTGGATTAGCTGCCTAACTATAGCGGCTTATAGATGGAATTTTAGGACGGATTCAAATTAAGTCTCTGACCACACATGGCTTTGAGTTGGGGCATAGCTGGCTTAATGCAAATAAATTTCCCCCACCGGGTCAGAGACTTTATTGTACTTACTATTTAATTTTTATATTATTGTATTTTTTTATTTATTATTATAGTATTTATTTATCTTTTGAATTTAATTATCATTTTTTTATTTTATATATATTAATATAACCTTAAGTAAATTATAGCAGTATATTGTTATTAATAAACAAATAAACAAATAAACAAATAAAATCACGATCTTCGAGTCCTTGGAGCTCGCGGAATCAGATCCCTTGGCTGGCGCCTTTTCAGCCTCCTTGGAGGCGCTTCTCTCGCCAGGATCCTCGCCAGTCTGTTTATATGTCGCTCTAGCGTGTCATTATATCGGCTGGAGTCTTTATTAAGAATAAAATAAAGTGCATAATTCTTACACAAGACGTCAAAGCATCAATAAGAATCATATTGAAAGGAAGCACATAACTTCGGACTATTTTTCGAAATAAATTGTCTTCGCTTCGCCTGCCAAAATCTACAAAGGCAACACAAACACAAGCACACACACACATATGCATGTGCTTGGCAAAACAGTTGAAAATCACTAATTCGAATGCATGAAAAACTTAGTCAAGCGTTGATTGTGTGTTTGCACACAGTCTCGTTCATAATTTTTGCACAAATTGCGGTTTTTAGCCAACCAGAAACGAAATGAATTGTAACGAACCAAAAAACAAAAACAAAGACTAAGAGATTTTTTTGTTGTAGTTCTTGTTGCTGTTGCTTTTACGCTTGTTGTTGCAACTAATAAAAATTAGTGTTGCACATGTGTAAAAATTTACACCAAACCAAAACGCCAGACACGAAGCCATGCCAAAACTAAAACTTACACACAACCAAACTCAAACAACATACAGAAAAAAAAGCGCACAGAAATTGTTCAATTCGTTAGCGCAAAGTAAAAGCAAGGACGCAGGACATATGACGTACTATATGCTACTGTATTGCGCTCTGCTGTGCTGTGCTGTGCTGAGCTGTATGGACAACGCTTTGAGGCCAGTTTGCAGTCCAGTTGAATTGAGTTGCGCGTTGTGTTTGAGTTCGCCAACTCGACATATTTCAATCACGTAAATTTATTACGTAAACATTTGCTTTGCTTTTTGCACAATTATGGTTGGACAACAACAACAAAAATAAAAAAAAAAAAACATGGCAACAACCGCCAATTCATTCACACACACACACACACACACAAATAGGCGAGGAAAGTAGAACGAGTTGTAGCTGTGAAAATTCCACAAATTTCAATTTCAATCTCTTTATGCTGACCATCAGCTGTGTTGAGGCTGCGTTGAGTTGTATGGTGTGTCTACAACGGCCGTCGGATTCAGTCGCTGTTAGCCATAATTTGAACCACGATTGCCAGACCAAGTCAGGCCAAAAGCCCACGACTACGCCTACGCCAAACCACGTAGAGCAGCGTAGAGCAGCGTCGAGTCAACCATTTTTCGTAATATTCATAATGGATTTACCAATATGGTGAGCAATTTTTATTAATGCAATGTAACGTCGAACCATATACGTACGAATGAATCAACGAGGCGTTTATTCATTCCAGCGAGTCAAACAGTCAGTCAGTCACTCACTCATTCATTCGTTCATTCGACAACGGCTTGGGGTCGTCAGGGTTGACATAGACCCATTTCATTGCCGCTTTTGATGCTGCGGCACGAATTCTGACTCCGGCGGCAGCTGTTTGTGATTCATTTGCCTATGTGTGGCACACACGCTGTCCCGCTGTCCGTCTGTCTGTCTGTTTGTCCATTTGTCTGGCGTTTACACAACGCATGCATGTTCACTTTTAGCCTGTGTGACCTGTTTGGTTCATACGGGCTTTAGCTTTTTGATCTTTTTATAGCTTTGAAGTTGAGCTCTGTACGTTGAATTAACCTTTTTGGAGCGGATTTGGTGGCACACTGCACACTGTTCCGAACAAATAGTCTTTAATTGTGCGCGCTTATGTATTGAATTGAAAAATATTATCGAAAAATTTATAAAATTGATCAAATATTGGAATTGATTATGAAAACTTAAAACTAACACACAAATTTCGATGCGTTTTCTAACGAAAAATCCTAAATTTCGAAACGAATTCGAACTAAAGACAATTTCTTAAACAGTCATGATAATAAGCTATGAAAACTTCATTATTTTGTCAACAAAGTACATCAAACTTTGCGTCAATTCGCACTCAATCAATATTGCCATCAATACACGCTGAATAATGAGCAATTGACGTTGGCAAATGAAGCTAAGAACAAAGCAATGAAGCAGCAAAAGCAGACAAAGCAGACAAAGCAGGTGTTGTGGTCGTGGAGGTTTGAAATTAAGTGGATTTTGTACTTTATGAGGGGCGAAAAGAAAAACCCAAAGTTAAGATGCGAAAATAACTGAGGTAAACCAAAGAGAAAGAGAACCAACATTGGTGAAGGTTATTTAATTTTTATTATTATTTTTTTTTTCATCACTTATTTTTCAAACTTTTCACACTTCAAATGCGGAAATCCACAAATGAAATGCGCGCTTATTAATAAATATTTTTCAACATCTTCAATCTACAAAATGATAATACAAAAAAAAATACGCAAAAATTTATGAAAAAATGTCTGAAAAAATGAAAATGATTTATTAATGAGCATTTATTTGGAAAAGTTAATTTTTTCCAAATGCCATTTGCATAAATTAGTGTTTTTATTGAATATTTTTTGACTTGTAGAAAATTTTGAAATTTGAAATAAATTAATTCATTGCAATAATGAACGATTGCGAGAAGGCTGGCAAAACGCCGCCCGCCTAATTAACTATTTAAATAAATTGCAATGGTATAAAATTTAATTGGAAATTTAATTGATTTTGCGGTTGAAATGATCGCACCTCATGACGGGTTGGACGGACCATTTGTGGTGCGAGGAAAGTATTTGATAGTCGGTGTTTTGTGCTGTATTGCTGACATTGTTATTTTAATTATTTGCGGTTCATTTTATTTAAAATATTGACCAATGTGCAATTTCAATGTGCAATTTAAGGCAATAACAAGTTGAATTGCGTGCAACTTATAGTCATATTTAACTGGCTTTACTACTAACATGTAATTTCAATTAATAACAAAAAAAAATATATAAAAAATCATATCAGACAAATCTGTACTTCAGACAGTTGCACAAAGCACGTTTGGTGCTGTCGGCTAGCAAATGTCTCAGTTTCAATGTCTGCTACAATTGACTTAATACGTACAAAAAATGTTATTTTTTTTACAGACAGACAGACAGAGAGTTGTGATAAAAAAAATAAACAAAAAAAAAAGTTAAATAAAAATTTCTTTCTTAGGTATGAAGAACGAACTGTCGCTGGCTGTGCGCCAATTACAAAAGTGATTTTCTTCTTGTAAACTCTGAACGACTGATAAAGCAACTGCAGACAGCAAAGCAGACAGAATCCTACGCAGTCTGAAAGTTCACTCACATACACACACACACACACACACTCACTTACTTACTCACTCACTCACTGACTCACATGCTGGCTTCCTGTCAACGGAAGTCATAAGACATATATGAACTTGTCGCGCCCTCACCGTGCCGCAAACGCCACATACATTTGACAGCAAGAAATGCGATAAATTGAATGACTGACGCAGTAAATACGCTTCAAGTCAATCCAGCAAATCGTTTCCAGTGAAGTTTGTTATAACGAATGGTAAGAGAAAATCACTTGGATCAGTTTACTGAAACATATCGCGGCGCACGTCGACAAATTGTGCTGAAAGAAATAAATACTTTTCTTGGTGGCTGGATCACAGCGTTGACTAAGGCTGAGACTGACTTGTTTGGCATTGGCAGCCTGGTGTTGTGTATGAAGCGTTTGTGGTGAATGCATTTTTCATTTTGCAAAAGTTCAAGTTTTGCCAATTTAATGAGTTATTTTTGTATCGAAGATAATAACAAAAAAAAAGCATTTGCAATCGTCTAAGTTTCGATTATTATTTTTAACAAAGGAAACTTTTGTACAACAAACATTTAAGCAATATTAAAAATTATCAATATTGCCTTAAATGTCTAAAGTTTTCTTTGTTACAAAAACAAAAAAAAAAAAAATAAATAAAATATATTAACCAATATTCAACATTTAAAAGTCGCAAATATTAACTCTTTATGTGAGACTTACGAGATTTGCAAACTGAGTAGACTAAACTCACCATACAGCCAAGCAAAGATCAAATGAATTTAGCGCACGCATGACTATTTTAGTTGGATAATTATGTTTTAGCAGGCACATAGCCAAAAAAAATGTAGGGTGAGTTTTTGATGACAATGGATCGTATTAAGCTTTGCTTATTACAAAATGTTTAGACGCATGCTTAGTAAAACAACTTGACACTTAATGCGCTTAAGTATTCAAAGTTAAATTTTTTGTTGTGTTGCTGCAAACTCTCGGCGTTTCTTTTCTAAATGGATCTTCGCCGCTTAAGTCGAACAAAGAAATAAACCGTTTTTATTTTGTATCATTTGATTAGTATTGTTTAAAAATGTGTTAATTTTTAATTGTGTACTGAAAAATAGCTAACCTTTTATGAATTGAATGAATTAATTGAAAACTCAACAAATGCGACAAAAATTAAACATATTATTTGGAGTACATTGTACAAACACTTACCATCTCAGTATATGACTCTCCATACTACTCCATCATACATTTTATATTCTTTGCAGCACACACAAGTTAATACTTTGCTTAACATCGCTAATTATTAAATCAAAAGGCAATTAAACATTAATTTAAGACGCGGTCAATTTCTTCACATGCGCGACGTTTCAAAGGCGAACAAGAACTGAGCGCGTCGTCAACGCAGGTGTCTCTTCGGCTAAGCAAAGACGGAAGGCAAGTGTGCGTGCGCTGCTTTGTCGCAAAAGAGAGGAGACAATGCAATGAGAGTAGTGCGAAAAGCAAGGCACACAAACAACAAGCCTCTCAAAAGAAAAACTAACGACATACAATATAACGACATACAAATGGCATATTTATGTGTGTATGTGTGTGTGCGTTGTTATAAAATAAAGCAATAAATTGCGTTAAATGCCTTCAAATTTATGTGTGATGCTGATATATTTAATCCAAATTTTAGTGTACTCAATGAATTTACAAAAACAAATGAATATAAAAGTAACGCACGTTTACAAGCTAAGCTTCGTAGCTGTTGCTTCCGCTAACCAAAGATTCAAAGCCCGATTGATATGTGCGCTATGCGCTTTGTTGTGAATGTAAAAAAGCGTCAAAAAAACTTGAGAGAATCGCCAGTCGTTGCTTCTGACCCAAGGTACCGTCTAAAGGCCGCTACAGACAAGAGACATTGTTGGCCGACATAATACTCTTCAAAGCGAGTTACATATTATGTATTTTTGTTACGACGATGCAAATTCTTAAATAAATATTAACATTGTTCTTAAAATCCCTATACACTTCAATATTAAATATATTTTTGATTTCAACGTAATTCAAATATATTCATCAAAACAGAATTTTGTTACTATGAAAGTATAAATTCGCTAAAAATTTGAATGAAAAAAAGGAGTAGATAAAATTGTTTTCAGGTTTTACGACCTTTATGACAGTTTTTGTTAATTTTCGTGTTGAAATAAGAAAAATTAAGATTGTAAATATTTATTATCGAATTTCTTATCGCATGAAGTGTAAAAAACATAGTTTTTTGTTGTTTGTCGTTTAATAAGTCACTGTGAAATAATATAATATGCTCAATCATAAAGAACACTAAAAGATTTATAAAAAATAACAACATATTGCAAAAGGCTTCTATAAAAACAACGGTTGATGCCAAGAAATTAATATTATTTTTTTCATTTAAAGATTTAAGATTTTCGCTTTTTTTTTTACATTGCTTTACAAAGTTTTAATATACCGTTATGGAATAATAAATGCAAAAACAAAATGTTAGAAGACCAAGACCTTGAAAACGTAACAACCTAGCAACACCTTCGCTGTTGTTGCTTCCGCTAAGCAGAGATCCAGTGCAAAATGTATATGTATGTGCTCAATGTGCTTTGACGCGGTGTGCAAAAAGAGACAATCAAAATTTGAGAGAATAAGAAAAGCAAAGCGAAAACCGTTGCAGTGCAGGTAAGAAGTTGATTGACACCCAACAAGAGAAACTTATGACGCGGAGATCAGTTGTTCGTGGAATATCAAATAGTTTAGACGAGTCAAGCAGATTGTGTATTTAAAAAAGTGTTGAAATGTGAAATAAATTAAAATTAATACTAGCTTGTAATAATTATCATGTTCTTTATTGAAAAACGTAGTGATACTTAAAATGTGTAGTAAAAAAAATATAACAAGAAGTCGCGATTAATTTTTTTTCAACAGCTTAAAAAATTACACACACAAATTAAAAACACACACACAAAGCATCGACTTCGCTGTTGTTGCTTCCGCTAAGCAAAGATCCAGTGCAAAATATATATGTATGTGCTTACTGTGCTTTGACGCGGTGTGCAAAAAGAGACAATCAAAATTTGAGAGAATAATAGCAGCAAAGCGAAAACAATGCAATGCAGGCCAACAAGGCAAATTTACGACGCGGACATCAGTTCTTAGTTGAAAGTCATATCGTTTAGTTTATTCGTTCAATCTGTGCTTCTAAAAAACTGTAAATGTAAAATAAATACATACATAAGTAATTAATATGAGTTTGCAAATCATATTAATATTTGTTTTGCGTACAAAAAACAAGTATAAATAAACTGTGATCTAAGACAGTGTTTTTTTTTTGTGTGTTTTTAACAACATTTTCGTTTCAACACGCACACAACAAAGCATCGGCTTCGCTGTTGTTGCTTCCGCTGAGCAAAAATCGCGGGTAAAAGTAAAGCGACAATGTGTGGTTAAGCTAATTTCTTGACTTTTTCTGGACATGCAATATGAGTTAATTGTCGCCTGAATAATTTCGGCATGGAATATCAAACCGTTAAATAAAAAAAAAAAGTAATAATATAATGAATTTATAATTAAATTGCTTAACTGTAAATCAATTTGCCATAATTCTCAAATAATTATTTCCAGATAAAGTGTAAAACGCATTAAAAGCGGCTTCCTTTGATCAACTTTCTAATGGCTAAGAAGAATATTTCTCACCATCATGGATAATGTTCTTTAAGCTAATGCAATGGTGAGTAAAAGGAACCCTGTTTTAAATTTTGGTGCTTATTATTTATTCGTTAACCTCAAAAAATTAAAAAAAAGAAGACTACAAAAACAAATGTCACATGCCAGAAAACAGAAACAAGTGGAGATTCATTTCGCTTCGTATTTCGTTTTCGCCTCAAAAGACTCAAAACAAATTGCGCTCGCTATGAATGCAAGCGAAGACAAGATCAGGCGAATTTGTTGAAAATGTGTGTTCTTTTCCTAGTTGTAGCATTTTGGTTTGAGGAAAAGATATTCCCACTTGTGGTTCTTCAATGAAAACGTGCGAATGTAAAATCAATTTTAATAAAAAACACTACGAAAAACATGCTGTACTTTGACATCATTTCATAAAACCCTTCTTTATTGAATCGTCGTTAAACAGTTTTAATTTTATCATATTACCATGTGCAATTTAAATGCATTTCAAAGACAAATTAAACTCTTTAATTAAAACATTTTTTGTTCGACTTTTGCGCAAATCAAAACGAAATTCATTAAAAGCCAAAACGGAAAAATTAAACAAAGACTACAACACAAAAATCCAACAAGAATGAAAAAAAAATGAAACGCAAAATTCTTTTACTGCTAAAAACGGCTGGAAAAATGTGAAAAACTGGCCAAAAAAATAGAGAACAAAATAGAATTGCTGTAGAAAAAAAGCAACATGACAAATGCAAATAAAATGCAGACAAAAGCAATCAAAGTCATCGGCGGTTTTAAACGCGTCTCGCAGCGCTTCATCGTCGATATTTGATTTGAAATGTTACGCAATACAAGAAAGGATAAAAAAACAGTATTCAAAATCAGTGAAACTTCGGTACAGAAAAAATGTATTTCGTTTTGCCGGTTACAATATGTCGCTATTGTAAAAATGTTTTCGTTGATATATATATTTTTCAGTTGCCGTTTGAAATGAAAAAAACCTGGCAATGTATTTAGTCTGCAACACCGAAATTTGTATGCCCTTCAAAAAAATATGGTCAAGTATATCAAACAATTAACTAGGAAATATTCAAAATCAAATCAAATTTTTCCAACATTTATTAGTTATTTGATTAGACCAATACTTTTCGTTGTTGAATAATACTTATACAATGAACACGGCGCTTTAAAACTACAGAAAGAAAATATGAATATAAAAAATAACAAAAATCTTACACGAAAAAAACTATGATGTGTTTTTTTAAGAATTAAGCGATAAATTAAGCCTAAAACATTTTATTCGATCACAAGTTCGCACTTTGCTGCATTGTAAGGTATTCTTTGTGAAATGAGAATTTTAAAAGTATTTTATTTTTATTTGATTTCTGTTTTTATTTTCACTTTGTTAAACAGTTTTTATTTGTCAGTGGCTTTTTGAGTTTATTCTTTTTTTATAATTTTTTGATTTTCATTTCGCTTATTTTTACAGTTTTTACGTATGTACGTATTTTTCAAACCAAATATTATTTTAAACGGGCACTTGTCGTTGTTGTTAAACAAAATATTGTGATTGAAAAGTAGTAACCTTTTACTAAATATGCCGATTTTTTAATTGAAATAAATCTATTTTAGTTGATTCAATAATTTTTATTTATTTACTAATACTTTTATTTTTTTATATTTCCTAACAGATGCGTTATCAGCCAAAGTTGGCTAGCGTCTGCATTCAATAGGGTAAGTGCCGATTATTTTTTACCAACTACTCAATACTTATCAAATACACACACAAGTGTCCAAACCAATTTATCGATTTGATAATCAAAGTCATCAATTGAATTAATGATGCGGCAAATTATCTTTAAAATCATGGACAACGTCATCATCTACATACATATGTACATAGTTCGATACAAATAGTCTGCAGCATAATTTCATTTCGTTCAAATATTATGCTATAACGTGAAACTCTTCTTTGGAAATGCTGCAATGCAGTCAAGTTTGAAATTGCAGAGATTGTAAAATTTGCAACATGTGTCGCTCAGACTGCATTGAGTATCCAAAGTGTGTGCAAATTACAGCAAATTTCTACATTTTAATTGAAACCCTTTCGAAATGCCATGCGAAGAGATTTTTTTAACATTTCAATCAAAATTTTATCAGAATATTTTGTAAATGTGTTAGATAGATTTGAAAACTGTTTTGAATGTGTTTTTTTTTAAGCAAAACTATGAAAAATATGTTCTTCAATTCACTGCTCTTTTTTTTTTTCTTTTATTTATTGTTTTTTACAAAGCCTTTGTTGCTACCGACCTTTTGCTGTCTTCTTATTTTTTCACACAATATACTGTAGTGCCACGCCTTAACTTTTCCACTTTTTATGACATTTTACAATTAGCGAGAAACTTTAGTCGTCATACAAATCTAAGAATTTCGACCATTCCTAGCAGAGTTTTCCAATTAAACCTAATTCACTCAAACTTGCTTGGGTTTATTATTCGATTTCTTACCAAAGAAATTCTGAAAATATGAAGTAATTTTCTCAGATCAAATTCTTACAACAAAATTCAACCCTGTTTTCGCCTTTTCAAAAGCCATATGATCTTCTAAAAGATAATTGGATATAAATTTCAAATGTAATATATTTTGATTACATAAACTTAAATTTCGCCTATAATTATTATATTTTACACTGTGAAATTTAATTTAATGCATAAGAAGCGTTATTTATAAAATTTAAACTCACCATTTAATGTACGTTTATTGATGTCGATTTTTGCTTTTCTTTGAAATACGTCGAATTATTCTTGTTTGATTCTAAGCGCAAAATGTAAACAGTATATTTTCATTATATTTTAAAACACTGCACACGTTACACATTATATTTTTTTATGTTACACAAAAAAGTTTGGATTTTTTTAATAATTACGGTCAAATAATTATAAATTACATTCAGGAAGCATTTGTTGATATATATTCAATTTGTCTTTTTACTGGTTTGAAGTTTATATTTGTTTTTAGGTTTGATATTTCTTAATTATTACTTTATTTAGTTCTTTTTCTTTTTATTTCTCAAGTTAAGTCATGAAATTTTCGACTGTTTTGGATTTTCTTATTGATATGAAGTATTTTGAAGAATTTTTATTCGAAGATTTTAGTTTTTTTTTAAAGCGTACCTTAGAAATGTTGAGCTATACAAAAGTTCTACTGGCTTTGATTCAATTTTTTGCTTTCTTCTCTCTCACTTGGGTGTTTTGATAATGTATATAACTTAATGCTTAATACTTATTTTATGCTTTGTTAAGAAGCTTGAACTAAAACTTAACTTGTGTATTTAGTTTTGATAGAATAGTGTATTATAATAGTTTTGTGCTTTGCCTTAGTAATGATTTTGAGCTTCGGCCTCAACTCTCTTCACAACCTTTAACATTTAAGCGAGCGAGTTTCAGAATATTTCGTTTTTAGTTTGAATCTTCTGTGTTTTTTAATGTGAAAATTAATATAAAATTGTGTCGCAATTGCAATGATGAACTTAATTGAATTCGCAACTGATATGGTTAGCAATATTTAGTTATATATGAAGCACTTAGAGTCTAATTCAAGTTAATATTTATGACAAATATTCTATATAGATACCGTTTTCTATACAATTATATTACTTTTTACACACATACAAATACTATTATTTAAAATGTTTACATAGCTTTTGATTTGAGATCGAGCTTTGTTTTTTGATTTTATTTTTTTTACTTTGATTTTTATCGAGCACACAAAATAGTTTATTTATTGAAAGAGTTTTTAGTTGTATTTTTATTTGAATTTTTTTAAGAAAGTCGTTTCATCAATGTATCAATTTTTTGTATTGGTCGATTAAAAGCATTAAAATGTCAAAAATATTTTTTAGCTGCACAAAATTATGCAACACTTTTTCGTTTAGATCAATTTCGCTTGTCGTAGGTCAGTTACATGTTTTCATGTTTGCTATACAAAAGCTTCTATGCAAAGGATATGTAAATGGTACACAAAATATTCAAGAATTTTTCTTTTCTGTATTTCGCACTTTCACATTGCCGTGTGCAAACGCCTACGCAACTGCAATACTTTCGTTACACACAGTCAGTCAGACAGACAGCTTTTTTGTTTTTATTCACGGCACACACAATATTTGCTTAACGCTTGTGTCACAGCAACCTTTCGTAACAGTAATTCGCGTAAAACTGATCCTTAACGAATTCCGAAAAATTCTTCTTACTGCGTTGTGAAAATTGTGCAACGCGAAGCAGCGACGAACGTACGAACAAGCCAGCGAACCAGGATAATGCACGAGTTCCGAACCGACAACAAACAGCGAGTCGAAGGACGAAAGGCGAACGCACACGAAGCAACCGGCAAATGACGGCTTTTTGCTATACAGCTTTTGTTACCAACGAACTTGTAGTTTTGGCCACGTTCGAAGCAGCAAGTAAAAACACTCGGCTACCAACGGTCGCAGTAATTTTGTGTTGTTGCCTTAAACGACAAAGAACAGAACAAAGGCAATTGAATATTCGTTGCAAAAGTTGAATTGGCCAAAATGTTGCAACAAAATGTTCTTGTCAGTTGTTGCATACTCTTAGGCTTCAAAACATCAAATATATATAAATATAAATCAAATCAAACTTTAAAAATATATTTTTATGTTTTTTTTACAGTAATTTATTTATTTATATTTTTATTCAATTATTACTTTGCTAAGTTACAAAAGTCTGCCATCGAACATGTTGTGTCATATTTGCTGCACCACTTAAAAAGTTGCCTTCAAACCAGGCAACAAGTAATAAGCAGCAAGACTTGTCAAACGCTTTAAAATATCTCTAAAACGCCTAAAATTATACACGCGTTTAGTTGAGTTTGAGGCTTTTTCGCAAATATTTACACGTTGACATGTTACTAACCTATCCTCACTCAGTTCGATTGTGTGCGAGAGTTCGAAAAGTAACCGACAAAGCTTTTTGGAGCATCAAATACACTGAGAAAGTATTGTCTTCCACAAAAATCGAAAAAGACAAACTTCAAAGAATCAAAAAGAACTTCACATATAAAATAAATATTTTAACAATTTTTTTGGTTTTTCGTCAATGCAAAACATAAATTTTTATTGCTAAGTTTTCTATTCTTAAACTTATTTAAAATTCCGCTCAGTGTAGCAAAGCTTACCAATGCGAGTACTGTTTCGCCTGAGTGTAGACTACAAATTCCGAAGCAGCTGTTTGTGCGTTGCATGCTAGAGTGAGTGAAATAGAGAGTACAAAAGTCTCCAAAGGGAAAAGCTTTGAATTTGGTAAAGGTATTTCTTTTTTTGCACAGATTAAGGGTTGAAATATTGAACAGTAAACAAAGAAGGCGGCAAATAATATTTTCAAAAAAGTCACTCATAACGCTGGAGGTCAAGTGTTATGTTTGCACTGCCAATGACTAGAATTTTGGTTAAAGAATTTATATTAAATGTTGAATTTTTTACATAATTTTGCTTTTTAAACGAACTATAAACAATGAGGGTCGAACATAGGTTAAGCGCAACGCTCAGGTAGCAATCACTGTCGTTTGGCCTATTGATACAAATTGCAAGGCAACCAATGTCACCGACAAATGCACAGCAATGCAATTTAAAAACAATTAGTTACACGCACATAATGCTGATGAACAAATAAACCACCACTTGCTTATAGCACTAAGGTATCACCAGGACGACCGAAACTAAACACCACTATTACCGACGAAAATTCAAAGCTTTAAACGTGCGCACTTTAAATAACAAACAAGTCGAAACGAACGAAATAAATACAAAAATCAAATTGCATTGCATATGCGTGGGCACTCAGCAGTTTACTATTTGCTGAGCAAAGCTGCGCTCACGCGACATGCGCAAGAACGCAGCCCCTAATAGTCTAGAATGGCCAATCAACGCAATCCATAAAAACTAAATGAGCACGCGAGTACGACCAATGAAACTGTTGCATATTTCCAGGCGCGCGCATTAAATTTGCGCAATATTCGTAAAGAGCGCAACGAAGAGATTTATTGAAGCGTTTACCCCTTTTTTCTTTAGCTCTTTCGCTGCTTGAATTTGGTGTTTGTTTTTATTTTGATTGCATACCAACAGGCGCAGTAGCGCAATAGTGTGCATTCCAGTGCATTTCACTTCCAGTCAGCTACAACAAAGTTGCGCTCTCCACTTGTCGCTTGCATTTTGAGTCAGTTGTGTTTGCGTTTGCGGCGCCGCCCAAGTGTGTATTACATTCGATATTCAGTGCTCATTGCATATCTTTAGGCTCAATTTCAAACATATTCATGCAACCCTTTTGCCATACAGGTTTTTTTCGTATAAGTGTGTGTGTGTTTGTACGCGTGTGTATTTGTGTGTGTACAATAGACTATTTGCTCATTCATTGCCGCACGCCATAAGCTCTCAGCCGTCACCGTTACCGTTTGTCGCTATTGCTACACAAGGTGACAAATTTTCATTCCAACGCCTGTAAATATGCACTGATTTTTATTTCTTTTCATTTCGTTTCACTTTATCGCCTGGCAAAGCTTTAGGCTTCGTCCTAGTCATCATCATCATCGTCATCATCGTCATCATCGTTCATGTCGTTGCCTTTGCCGTCTTCATGTTTGTAACGTTTGCCTTTGGTTCGTTGCCTTCTTTGCTCATCAACGTCTACATTGTCGTCGTTGTCGTCATCATCGTCATCGTCGACACGACATAATTGGGGTCGTGTGCATCAATGTTGATTTTTCGCATTGCATATTTTCAGGCTTGCGTATCTGATTACAGGCATTGCTGGGCTTGTACGTTCTCGTTTCGACTCGGTTGATGATGATGTTTTTCTTCACGAGTGCCATTGCATTTTCTGTTTATTTAGGGTCAGCACATTTTATCCAGTGACAAGAATGTCTTCATTTATTGAAAGTGTTGCAGAATGTTTATTTTTTTTATTATTACTTTTATTAAATTTCATTTGATTCACACATTTCTTAGTTGTTAGCACAATGTGTGTGTGTGCGTCGAAAAAGAAGTGAACAAAGCTGTAAAGTGTTTGCGTATAAAATTCAACTCAAAGAATCAACAAATTATATCGAATTTTTTTTTTTTTTGATAGAAGTTGTTCTATTGATTTTAGTTTATTTTAATGCTGTTTCTATAAGTTCGCCGCAGTTCTCTTTTTGTGAATTGTCCCATTTTCGTTAGCTGAGGACTAGTTCTCAACTGTCTAATTTTAGACAATATCATGTTGTATTTTGCGAATTTGCAACTAGTACAAAAACTAGTCAAAGGTGGCGCTTTATCACACCATTGACCCCTTTTCGATATTTAGAAACTAGTTTAAAACTAGTGAACGTGGGAATAGTATTAGAGCTAGACAGCGGTAATGTATAAAAGCACCAGTGTATTAATAATAAAAAATTAAATTTTTAAATGAACTATTATATGAAAAAATTAACTAAATTGGTAGTAATAATAAAAAAATCCTCAATTACTTTATTTAAAACTTATTTGTAATAACTTAAGCAATCATAATTAAGACGATTAAAAATTGACCATCTTAATTTTAACTTCTATGCTATGTCATAAAAACCTTAACCTCAGAAGTCAAGTGCACAACAAGTTGTCTTACCTCGTCCATTGACCACTTCAAAGATTATGAAAAAGAATGTATTTTTCTACTTTCTGTCACAGAATGTTAGTCTTTTGAAAATAACACATGTAACCTTAAACCTTTAGAAGATTTGTTGGCCCAGCCATTCAGCCAATGTTATATGTCAAGCTGTAAGGTCACTTTTTCTTAATTAAGAAACCACATTTTCTAAAGCCTTAAACCTTAAAGCCAACAAACGAATAAAACACACAGCGTATACGCCTCGCTGAGTGCACGCCCCTTGAAGTATGCAGCATTTATTTACACACGCAGCGCTACGCTCATACGAAATGCAGTCGACGTGTCTATGTTGACGTAACGTAGCGTAACGTTGTAGTGCCACTGCAGAAAACAATTGCACGTAATTCTGCTAACGTTGACGGCATTTATACAACAAAATACAAAAAAAAAAGAATATAACACAAAAAAAAGAAAATGAATAGAATTGTATAGAATTGTATTTGTTAGGAGATTTTTGTGTGGTTGCGGCAGTCTGGCTTGCCCGTAGACAAACAGGCTGTGAGATAAACACACACATACACACAAAGAGTCAGAGGCTGTAAAAGCACCAGCAAATACAAACATGACAGGCTACATACACAAATTCACTTACACATGCATACATGTACGTATATGAGTAATCGCTATATACAGCTTAGGACATGTAACGGTTTCGGTCACCGACACGATCTCACAGTAAACCAAACAGTCCCAGTTTCATGTCGGCTTGCACATTGTAATGCATTTCTAGCCAAATGTTCGCTTAATCAGTCGTCAGTCAGTCCGTTGGATTGTGCCATTGTTGCATTGGCTTTTCTTTAGAGCATGTCGTTGTCGTTATCGTTCATTGTTGTTGTCATTGTTGTTGTCATTGTCGTTGTAGTTGTCGTTGTCAACCATAACCGGAAGTGAGACGACGCCATTTTCTACTGCACGCACACGACTTCAGACGTGCTGCTGCTACAGCTTCTGTTGCTTTCCTTGCGTGTCAGTTCAAATAAAGTCTTTGGTTTTTTTTTACGCTTTACACAACAAACTGGTCCAGTATAAGAAAACAGGACCCTATAACACATACTCACAAATATTCGTACGCACACATAGATACACACATTCATAGGCAGCTGCAATACCAAAGACCGAAGACGTATTTACATAGGCTTTTTGACTTTTGATTTTAAGCTTCCCTACAGGCATTTGACATTTTTGTGCTGTATCTACACGTTCTGTCATGTGCTTTCGATGCAGGTATGCGCTTATTTACACACTTGAAGCGACGTGTTCTGGTTGTGTTAAGTAAATAACAGTAACTAGACAGTCGCCGTAGCAGTTGGGAAATAAACATATGCTGCTGACTTCTTCCACACGTTGGAAGAATAGAAAAAAAAAAAAACAACCGGAACTGTGTGACTTTTGCTTGGCTGACACGTTCATTTACTTTTTTGTTTCAACTGCTATTACATGTCATGTGCTTTGCTTTATACATTTCAAAGCTTCATTTAAAGTCGGTCTAATTTAATATATTTTTGCACTTTTCAATTTAATGAGACACATTTCATTGTTAGCTCATTGTCTCTGCTTGTCTTTTTTCTACTTTATTTCAACTAACATTGACATATTTGAAATACTTTCACGATAATTATTTTGCTTGAAAAACAATTGAATAATAAAACGATACTTGCCATTTGGCACAAATGGCAACGTCGCCTTTTGTGGTCTTATATCACGCCACAAGTAATTACCCTATTGCAAATAAGCATATTAAAAAAAGATTTATTGTGCATGTTATTTACAACTTACACTTTTAATGGGACATTGTTTTGGCAGCGAACCACGACGCAAAAAATTACTTGTCCACATTTGTAAAATATTATGTTTACTTTTGATTGCTTGTTTCATCATGTCGCAAACACTGAATTCAAATTTTATCAAAGGCCGTTGTTTGTTAACGTTTGTCTCTAATTCAGCACCGGCTGTTACGCCTACAATTGCCCAAAGCCGTTCGTCCATATCCTGCGCAAATCCCATAGTCATATCCATGCCGATGTGATCAGGTAGTATATGCACCTCATAATTGTGCATGTATTTCGGATTTCTCGCATAATCAACGCTTAAACGGCGTATGGTCCTTGTGTCTGCCTGTTTTTTAACAATCATCATTATGAACTTATATGGTGTAATAAGTGAGTTGTTTACCTTTTTCGTTGCGGCACCAAAAATAAGCGTTAATATTATTAACAAATGGTAACCATTGAAACACATTTTTGCTACTAATTGAAAAAACAATGTGGTCAGTGTACTTTTAGAAAGAAATTTTGTTTTAGATAGCATCGAGAAAACATTAGTTATGCTTGGGCGCTGAAGATGATCAAAGATATAATTTTTTGGTTTAAGTGCGGAAGTGATTAGAGCTTGAAAAAATTGTTTTTATTACATATGTTTTACAAGCCAATGGTT